>CABHPQ010132075.1:16556-31921 GCA_902168405.1 Peromyscus aztecus | reverse complement strand
ACACACACACACACACACACACACACACACACACACACACACACACACTACAACCAACAACAACAAAATAACAGGAATTAACAATCATTGGTCATTAATATCCCTCAATATCAATGGACTCAATTCACCAATAAAACAGCATCCAACATTCTGCTGCATAAAAGAAGCACACTTCAACATCAAAGATAGACATTACCTCTGAGTAAAGAGTTGGGGTTGGAAAAAGATTTTCCAATCAAATGAACCCAAGAAGAAAGCTGGTGTAGCTATCCTAATATCTAACAAAATAGACTTTCAACTAAAATTAATTGAAAGAGATAGAGAATGGCATTACATATCATCAAAGAAAAAATCCACCAAGATGATGTCTCATTTCTGAACAACTATGGCCCAAATGTAAAGGCACCCACATTTGTAAAACAAACAATACTAAAGCATTAAATCACTCATAGAGCCTCACAGAATGATAGTGGGAGACTTCAACACCCCATCCTCACCAATGGACTGATTATCCAGACAGAAACTAAACAGACAAATAATGGAAATAACAGACATTATAACTTAAATGTACCTAACAGATATCTACATGTTGGGCCCCATAAGGCCCAGGCTTGAGGCCCAGTGTAACTTCCTTAGCCTAGCTCGACTTTGGCGAGCTGTCCTTGGACATGACTTCCGCGTACAAGTCACTCAGCACTACCCAACCTAGAATTACCTCTGCCTAGTAACTGCTGAGATGGCATCATCTCATTGGCCTGCTATCCTTACCCAATCCCCCCACCACCCCAACCTATATAAGTCCACTCTTGATGGAATAAAGTGAGTTCCTGCTTTGACCAGACTCCTGGTCCAGTGTGCTTTTCTCTGGTGGAATGGGGAGGTCTGGGTCATGAATACTCATCATCCTGTTCAGCCCCAGGTTGAGATCGGCTGGACCGGTCCTGCCTTCGCCCTACCTAACTGTCGGTCAGACTGATATCTACAGAACATTTCACCCAAATTCTGAACATCTCTCTACTGAGTTACCACTGGGTCAAGGAAGAAATAAAGAAAGAAGTTAAAGACTACCTAGAAGTCAATGAAAATTATGCACAACATACCCAACCTTATAGGACTTAATGAAAGCTGTGCTAAGAGGAAAGTTCATAGCACTAAGTGCCTTCATGAAAAATGTGGACAGATCCCATACTAATGACTTAACAGCACACCTGAAAGCTCTAGAACAAAAAGAAGCAGACACACTTAAGAGAAGCAACCAAACTGAGAGCTGAAAACAAGAAACAACGCTATCACAGAGCAGGGGAGGCCAGCTCCCAGATCTGCTCCGGGCTAATAAAAAGAAAACCTCAGAGTACCGAGGATTTAAGAAAAATTCTTATCTGAAGGTTAGACCTTTTCTATTTGAGGGGGGAAATTAAAGAAACACAGATACTTTCTGATGGCAAATTTCTCTTTACTTCATCTTAAACATTTCTCTCTAAGGAATCTCTCGTCACAGTTTCCTAATTGGCTCTTCACCCCTTCTCATTGCCTCCTCAGCAGCTTCACTACTTCCCTTTCCACTCCCTCCACATCTATCCTTCTACACCTTCCCTCGGGTCTCTCTCTAGCTCATGGCTGCTCCTCTCCTTCGCTCCTCCCTCAGCCAAACTTGGGGCATTTATAAGGTACATTTTTGAGGGCCCAATCCATCCTCATAACACAAGTAAAGTCCCATAGATCCTCTTAGGCTAGGAATGTCACATAAACCAGACAGTGAGCAAGCGCATGTCGCTCTGGATGGAGAGGGTTCTCAGACAGTAAGTAATTGACTGGACCTTGAATTACTAAGAAAGTTGTGTCTAATAAGGTTGCTTCAGTTTTGACCTTGAATTGTCAATCAACAACACCTGGGAAAATGACCTTGTGTATATGTCCTAGGGGCAACCAGATATTCATCTCCAGGGGCAACCAGCTTGCTTTGAATCTGCCCTGAAGTCCAAAGTTAGCTGTCTGTGTAAAAGACTGTCTTTGTGGCTGAGAATGCTGTTACTTTCCTGTGTCAGTTAAGAAAAATATTCTGGTATTATTTTTTATCATCAGAATCATACAGCTTGAGCAGAAATAATCTTCCTGATTGTCCACAACCATAAACATGACCAAAGATGTAAAGCACACTACCAATGACAGTGGAAGGAACCTCACAGCTGTTCTTTTTAGGGACTTAAGGTGTGGCACATGAGAGAGTTACAGACAAAAACAAGCCAGTCACCCCATGGACTTTGCCAAGTGGGGCCACCCCACAGACTTCCCCATGGACTGTGCAGAGTGGGGCTGGATGGTGTTTAGCGGGGCTGCTACATGGACCTTGCTCGTGGGGCTCTCCAACAAAGAGTTATACATCTGGTGGGCCAGCTTGTCAAACACTAGCTGTCACCTGCTGTATATTCCCACAGCCTCTTTCACAGCGAGAACAATACAAAGAAGCGACAAAGCAAAGAGTTGGTGCTTTGAGAAAAATCAACCAAATAGATAAAACCTTATCCAAGCTAACTAAAAGGCAGAGAGAGAATAGCCAATTCAACAAAATCAGACATGAAAAGGGGTACATAACAACAGACTCCAGGGAAATACAGAGAAAATTACCACATTTGCATCTCATCTCTGTAACAACTCTTACTACAAAAAGCTTCATATTTAATTATTCTTCTTCACATACTAAAAAATGAACATTAGAAAAATCCTATGATTGAGGCCCCCCTGGGATACATAGTGAGTTCCAGGAATGGGGCAAAGCTACACAGAGAAACCCTGTCTCAAAAAATAAATAAATAAATAAATAAATAAATAAATAAATAAATAAATAAATAAATAAATAAAAATTTAAAAAATCCTCTGAAGGTGATTTCTTTCACTAGATTCTGTGCTCTTTTTCCCCTTCATTTTCTATTGCTGCCTGTAGTGTAGACAAGATGCTGGAGCTCTCACATCCATCTGACAAATGAGAGTGCAGCAAGGGTTAAAATCAGAAAATTAGATGGGAGAAAGAAGTGAATGGACATAACCTCGGCCTGTAATTACACGCTGTTTCAGACCCATCCAACACTGACAGTAAGAGTCCTTTATAAATGTATAATCCTTTAACCACTGCTATTGTACTCATTCATTTAGCATTATGTCCTCTTGAGGCCCTAGGTCTGTCCTCAAAAAGTAAAAATTTAGGGTATTTTCATATTTAGGCCCAACCTGCCACTATCAGAAATTATTTTGCATGCTGCCACAAAATGCCACATCACATTCAGATTCATTGTTAAATTCTGGAAGATGTTTTATTTTCCCTCTGTTTGCTTTCTCAATTAAACAGTACTTAGTAGATCTTTGATGTGAACTTAATGTATTCTGTGTCATTAAACTACACTGCAATCCTCTTTCTATGTTTTTGTACATTATTTCAAATCAATTTCAGTTTTACACATTTACCATAGTTTGTAAAACAAAGATTATATAGTATAGTATTTTTTACCCTTTTATACTTGGACAAACACCACTATAAAAATTAAATATTTTCAACAACAACAAGAAGGTATTGGGTTTGTTTAATTTATAGCATAAATTCAATATAATCCACAGAAAATTCCCAACAAATTATAATAAGAAAGTTGATTCCAAAGCTATGTGCCATGTTTAAAAAAACCCAGAATTCACACTAGGATTAAGAAAGAATGGTACACACATTGACATAATGTGACTTTTGTACTTAACACAATTCTACAGTGAAGAATGTGGACAATATTTGTGAAAAAATAAGGGGATAGTGAGAAAAAGACAAGAAAGTACAAAAATATAATCAATCTTTCATCAAAAGACCTGAGAAAACTCAACCAGGAAAAATGTGAACTTGAACTATGTTACCTATGATTGCACATGTATAGAAACTAAATAAACACAGACTTCTTTACAACTCCCACAAAAATAACTCAAAGAGACCCCTAAACAGCTATATTTCTGACCCTCCAGCTACTAGTGCTCTCTCTTCCAAACATAGAGACACCATGCTCTAGAGCTCTCTCTCTGGAAATGGAGATGATCAGAAATGTTGGTTATGGCTATGCATCCCCTGACTCCCCCTTGTGATTTCAGGCAAACCCAGTCTGACTGATGCCCCTACACACAAAAACAATGTTGAAGAATAATGTCTGCTTCCTGCCACATTGATTATAGCACAAGATGTGGAATCTGCCCTATCTACCTGTACAACACCATGAACACCCAAGGAACCTCTGTAGCTCAGAAATTCCTTTTGTTCCCTGTAATTGAATTTCCCTAAAACATGCTATTGTAACTGATGGTAGAGGAAAGTTAAAAGCATTCTAATCAAGGATTTCTGAATGATGACCCTGATTACCTCATTTCTATCAGTTTCTAAATGACTTGTAAAACTTATCACACAAAACTGGATGTGGAATGCAATGTTGAGAATTTCTACAATTCAGACATTGAGTTCTCCAGGCTGTCTTCCCACTGCACACCAAAAGCAATGGCTTTGTGTGCACAGAGGACAGTAGCATTCCTTAGGGACAGGGAGGCTCCCTGTCCCTAAGGAATGCACACTCAGGGAGGCTTAGAGGACAGGGGCCACTGCCCAGGACAACACATGGACCAACAGAACCAGTCTGTCTCATGGTCCATTCAACTCCCAGCAGATCTGACAGCTCAGGCAACCTGCTCCTCCTGCATGGAAGGTAATGCACCCCATTCACCATGGCATGGCTTATGGTCTCCCTCATGACTCCCTGTAGCTGTATTAGAGAACACTAGGGAAAAAAAACAATAATCTACCCCCCACTGGTGCTCTGATAGCTAGACTTGCCCACAATCCCTCAATAGCTAGTGTTACCTGACTGGGTCTCAGGACAGTATCAGTTCCCCTACCTGAAGATCAGAGATCAAATGACTCAGGCAGCACAGGCCTTCCCAGCTCTGCCCTTCCACCTTAGGGGCAGACAGGGCTCTAGTCTGGGAAATTTGTATTTTATTAGAAACTCTTCCAATCTCTCAGAATATTTCCTGTTCCTCTTCCAAGATACAGTGTCCTGTGTATGTATTCCATGACAAAGTCACTGACCAGTGCAACCAACCTTTTCCTTCATAGCTGAGAACCTGAAGCCAAACATAGGTCAGATGCAAGCAGTAACAGTTGTTAAAGCAAAAAGAGGCCATGAATTACAAAACAAACTGTCTATGAAAGGGCTTACAGGCAGGAAAAACATGATGGAAATGATGTAATATAATTCCCAAAAAATTATTTTAAAAATTTGCAACAGGCTTTATGGCCATGTGCTCCAGAGACTAGGGATTTGTATTAGAGCACACCAAGTATTAGCCACACATTTTCTCTCAGGCTGTACATCTTAAACCTGTAATATAACAGTTCTTTTAGGCAGGGCCACACCATTTTATCCAGTTCTATTTTGGTCAAACTAGTTTGATTACTGCAATATGGTTTCATGGTAAGTTAAGTTCTTTATCCAGATTCTTGATTCCCTGATCTGTGGATGTAAGGAAAAGCCAGTCAGAACATTTATCAATCATCCAAAATTGATTACCTCACTACTTATTTCTAATATGAGCTATGGTCAGAGGAAAGCTTTCATGCTCCTTCTTCCTCCCCCCTTTCCGTGCTGGGACTACACCTGCTTTAAAGTTGGTCAGTGAACTCAATTCCTACCCAGTCTGGTTTCATTTTTAAGTTTGTAATAAAATCCAGAAAAGTTAGAGGACACCTGTAGCTGAAGGTTTTCTCCGGTCCTGCCCAGCCCCACAGACCACACAGCCGCTTATAAAATAATCACTCAGAAGCTTATATTAATTAAAACTGCTCAGTCACTATCTCAGGCCTACCACTGACTAGCTCTTACATTTAAACTCTGCTGTAGGATGTTCTGTATGTCAAATGTGCTGCTCTGATTGGTTAATAAATAAAATACTGATTGGCCAGTAGCCAGGCAGGAAGTATAGGTGGGACAAGCAGAGTGGAGAATTGAGAGAACAGGAATGCAGAGGGAGACACTGAGAGCCACCGCCAGGACAAGGAAGATGTAAGGTACTGGTAAGCCACAGGCCATGTGGCAAAGTATAGATTAATAGAAATGGGTTAATTTAAGATAGAAGAATTAGATAGCAAGAAGCCTACCATGGCCATACAGTTTGTAAGCAATATAAGTCTCTGTGAGTTTACTTGATTGGGTTTGAACAGCTGCGGGCCTGGCAGGTGAGAGAGATTTGTCCTGACCATGGGCCAGGCAGGACTGGGGAAAACTCTAGCAACAAATGGCACCCAACAGCTCGAGTTTCCACCTTAAACCTGAGAATATTTAATAAGCAATTCAAAACGGAGCTAAAAACAGCTTCCTAGTTGTCTCTCTCAAGTTGGCAGGGTCCTGGCATGTGCATTTGACCAACAGTATGGCGGGAATGAGGCATCTGCAAGGGGCACATTACGCTGCATGGTCACCAGCCATCCATATTATACAAGAACAGGGCACAACAACTGATGATCTTCCCAAAACACCAACAGCTCTACCTTTAAAATGGTTAACAGATAAGCCTGTATGGGTTCAGCAATGGCCTTTAACAACAGAGAAACTCCAGGCTTTAGAAGAGCTGGTAGAAGAACAGTTAAATGCTCAGCATATTGAAGAATCAACCAGCCCTTGGAATTCTCCTGTATTTGTTATTAAAAAGAAATCTGGTAAATGGAAAACCCATTTATTAATTGTTGCTCTCAATGTCTGAGCTACTGGTGCTATAGTTAGGAAATGGTCTCCTGTGCCAATGCGTTCAAGTGTAACTGGTTTTATATTGAGGTCTTTGATCCACTTGGACTTGAATTTTGTGCATGGCAATAGATATGGATCTATTTGCAATCTTCTACATGTTGATGTCCAGTTATGCCAGCACCATTTGTTGAAGATGCTTTCTTTTTTCCATTGTACACTTTTGGCTTCTTTGTCAAAAAGTAGGTGTTCATAGGTGTGTGTTGATTAATATCAGGGTCTTCAATTCAATTCCATTGGTCCACATGTTTGTTTTTATGCCAATACCAAGCTGTTTTTATTACTAGAGCTTAATAGTAGAGCTTGTCAGGAATCGTGATGCCTCCAGAGGTGGCTTTGGTTTTGTTGTTGTTGTTGTTTTGTTTTGTTTTGTTTTGTTTTATGTGTGTGTGTGTTTGTACAGGCTTCTTTTAGCTATCCTGGGTTTTCTGTTTTTTGAAATGAGGCTATGCAGACACTAAGAGATTCTTAATGACCTGGAAACAATGGGAAATAGAAACAAATAAAAGACTATAGTAATGATGCATTTAAAGAGATTCAAATTTAAAAAGTGAAACAAGTAATTGTCTTTTTAAAAAGATAAATATAATTGAAAAAACTCTTAGCTATACTGACTTTGAAAAACAGAAAACCATTCCATGGTAGAGGGAACGGCATTAATAAGATATTATTTCACCATGACCCTATGGGCAACGTTAGCTGCTAAGGCCAATGACCTGGCACACACAGCTACAGCTAATGGATATAATTCATTACAAGCAGGATTGAACATATCTGCATAGAATTTCCCTTGTTGGAAATTCAATATTCATTGGCTCAAGCTAACCTTCCCAAATTGTACACCCCCAATCTGGCCTGCCTTCATTCACATGACATAGATCAGTACATACTGGGAAATTATAAAATCTCTGATCCTGCCACAGTCAGGTCCTATTTCATGATGGCGACTCCAGCAGCTGTTTGCCTACCCTGCTTCTCCCTACAGTGTACACAATAAACTATTTCTCCTATTCTTGTCTGAAGGCAGAAGCCGTGCTCCACACACACAAATCCTTTTCCTGTTACTAAGCTGGACAGTTGACTACATGACTCAAAATTGTAATTTTAAAACTCAGTGGTAGTTGAGTTCTTTAATCTAAGAATTTTATTGGTTTAATCACAAACACAACAAGGGACTTATTGGGACGCAATAGGGGAGCAATAAAGTGGGATCAAGACTACCTGATTCAACATTAAAAGAAGTTTGTCTCAGTAACATTTTTCTACAAGGCTGAAGATCCTGCTGTTCTAGAATTAATATGTCTTCCCAGGGAGAAATCATCCCCCACACTTAAAAGTTTAATAAACAAAAATCTCTTTAATAACAGCATGTTTCCAGAAGTGGCTAATATTAAAAGAGGAGGCAGCCTGGCACAGATTTTGCATGAAACATATACTGTCATCTCTAAGACTTTTTTAGGCTCAGGCCCAAGGTTATACTTTGAACAATTTTAATAGGAGAAGGGAAGTTTAGGAGAAGGTAAGACTAGACACTTAGGCAGATGGAGACTTACAGAGCAAAACTATCTTTTAGAGTATGCATTATGATCTAAACATAAATATATCACAATGTATGATTTAAAAGATAAGTAGATCATTATGTATGATCTAAAAGATACAATTAAAAAAAGTATCAATGCCACAATCTTCACACATACAAAGGACATAGAACACAAATACAAAAAAAATGGAAAAGTAACCTATCCACACTGTGAATGATGTTCTTAAATAAACACATATTCTGACCTATTCTAACCTCAAAATAATGCTTCTTTTTCCTCTGAGCAAGCTGGCTCAGAGGAACAACACAGCTGCTTCAAAAAGAGTTCATTTTAACTAGCCATGACTGCTGTTTGTCTCAAGACTGTGCATTACTGTACAGAATTTCATTTTTAAGCTTTATTTTATGTATGTGGGCTTATGTGCAGTACCTGCAGAGGCCAGAAGAGGGATTCAGATCCCTTGGAAATGGAATTACAGGATATGGTTAGCAACCATGGTTTCGGGAAATGTAACCTGTGTCTTCTGCAAGAACACCCAGTGCTCTTAATTGCTAAGCTACCTCTCAAGCCACATATTTTGTTTAAAATTTATTTTGATACATTTTAATTAAAGTATTTTACATCAATATCACCCTTCCTTGTCCTCTTGCCACCCTTCCCAAATTTTTTCTTCCAATTTCTTCTTTGTGAAGAAATAAGTAGGTGCAAATATATGGATAAAACCTGCTGGGTTCATTTCTGTTGGTTGTGGTTTATGCTTTCAGGACTGAACAAGCTGTTTTGGATACACAAATCAGAAACTGATCTCTACCTGAGGGTAATTCACCCAATTACAGGAGAATTTTACTCTTTATAGAGCAACATGAGTCTGATCCTAAAGTGACCTAGGCTATCTTGCAAGAAAATATTACCAACAATAGAAAACTTGGAATGATAAATACCTCATATAACACTTGTTGTTGCCATGGCCCTGATGTTCTAGAGCTGCAGGAAAGATTGTGGACACTGGCCTGAGCCAGTCACAGTCCCCCTAGTTTTCATGGTCCTCTGACCATAGCACATTGACCATTCTTACCTTGGATGACTTTTAAATCCTGAAATTCCTCCCTCCACTTTGGAAGTACCATGATTAAAGGTCTATGCAACCATGCCAGGATTAGGTAGCTTCCACTTCATTTAGTGAACCATTACAAAGATGGAATGAGTAAGATGAGCAGTTACACTTAAGTATATTCAAAGACCACTTATCTCTGTGTGCCTGTGTTTCACCATCTGTAGAATAAGGACAGTATTCTGCCCTTGGTGAATTATAGTTGACTCAGGATAAAGAAAAAGAATACTGCTCATAGTTGGAAGACAGTGGACTTAAAGTGAGAAAGGCTGCATTTGATGTGAGCTACCTTCTGTTACTGCAATTAGAACCAGAGCCTGTGTCCTGGCTATCCTAATCAACCAGGGTCGGGCACTCACCCTTATTAAGCCAATTAAAAGAACCAAATTATACTAGGTGGTGGGGATACAAGACTTTAATCCTGACACTTGGGAGGCAGAAACAACTGGATCTCTGTAAATTCAAGGCCAGTCTGCTATATAGAGCTAGTTCTAGGACAGCCAAGGTTACAGACAGAATCCCTGTATTAAAAGCCCACCCCCTAAAAGAACCAAGTTAGTTGTCTGTGATGTGTCCACCTATAATTCAGGTACACTAGAGACAAGGTGAGCAAATCCTTCTGATGTTCTAGACGAGCCTAGTCTATATAGTGAGTTGCAGGCCAGCCAGAGATTCATATTGAGACTATTATTTAAAATAAAAAGAAACAATAGAAAAGAGAAGAGAAAATCATTAATAAAAATTGTAAACATGACATTTTTTTCAGTGTGACTAATTTGCAACAGTAATGAAGATATAAGATAACTAATCCATCCTTGGGGTTCCAACAGGTTTAGATGATGGCAAGTAATATGGACAACTAAGTAATATAACTAAGCCATATAATGAAATTTTTCTCATCTACAAAACACTTCTGCAACCTCAACTGAAGTCTCTCCTGCAAGATGGTCAAAAAAGGAGTAAATCTTTTTTCAGTAGAGACATTCTCATCAGGAGGAGTCAGACTTTTCCCAGGGAAACTAGAATTTCATAGTCTACTCTTGCACTATTTGTTAGACAAAGGGAGAGATATAAATGTCTTTTCAATTATCCTTATTTTTGTGAGACAGGCAGATACAAGGGATTGATAGGATGCACACTGGGGTGTGTTAAGGTCTCATTGGGGACTGCAAAGTGGGGGCTGCAGGGTACTGTCACTAACAGCTAAATGAGTTGCCATAAATGCCAAGAAAGGAAGACCTGGAGGGGGGCTGATTCACCACAGCTCAATGGAAACAGAGTGCAGTTCATGCCAGCTTGTCCTCAGCTACACCACATGCACTGCTCAGGGACATTTGATCCTAGGGCTTTTACACCCAAGGCTCCCTCACTAACAATTCTTTCAAACTCTACAGATCATTGTAAATGCCTGATTGCCTTAGCCTTAGAGGGACTTCAGTTCAAGTCTCAGGATCTCCTGACAACCTGGATGTCATCCAGAGTCACCACCATTCAGAGCTCTTAACTGAAGGTTTTGCAGGCATCAGGAGAGTAGAATATGATCCCGTGCAGACAAGTCAGACTTCATGTCTGAAAGTTCCTTTTCTCTCTTATAGGAGGTATTAACTCAGGCAGGCATACACCTGACATATGAGCTTCTGGAATTCCATTGCTGCCAATTTACCAAATTGGAGATAAACCCACTCTTATGGCTTTGGTTAAATGGTCAACCACCATTCAAAAACTTTTATTGTGAGTTTCTGTCCTGATCATTTTTTGTACTTTTCCCTCATTTTGTGGAGATTTGGGCTTGGAAAATTCTTTAAGTACCAAGTCTAACTTACTTTCTGATGCTTTCAATCTTATATTTCTTCTGGATCATCAGGGCTGAGGTAAAGATGAACTTAGATCAGCCATTCACAACTTAGTGTTATTAATGACGTGTTCATGGAGCTGAATAGAAGGCTCAGCACTTAGAACACTGGCTGCTCATCCACAGGGCCTGACTTTGATTCCCAGTTCCCCAAGACAGCTCACAACTGTCTGTACCTCCAGTCACAGGGATCAGACACTGTCTTCTTGTCACCACAGGTACACTGGCAATACTTATACACCTAAATTATATTTCATTCTTTAAGACTCATAAAGAAAACCCTTTTTACACTATGGAATCACATCCATATCTGCCTTTTCACCATTTGCATATCTGGCGCCCTAGGAGGCCAGAAGAATGCACCAGATATCCAGGACCTACTAATACAGGGAGTTCTGACCAATCTGATGTGGGTACTAGGAACCAAACTTGGGTACCCAAGAAAAGCAGTACTAGTGAGCCAACTTTCCATGTCCCAAAAATGTCATTATAAAGCCAAAGACGAAGATGTCCCACTGCTCCTATCACTTGAAGGTGATGAAAGTCCCCTCTAGATAGTTGTCACAGCATTCAATGGATTTCTATACCTCTGTGAATGGAGTCTCTATATTGCTTATTTTCAATGTTAACACATTTCTCTTGATGTGAGTAAAGATAACAAAAAGTTTTGTGGAACCCAGTCAGAGTCCAGCCAGATAATATTAGGAAAAGTTCCATAATTTGAGATGTGCCTTTATTTTTGGAATATTCATGAGACAGGATATATCCACACAGACATGGCTGCCCTGGAATTTACTATGGGGACCAAGCTGGCATAAAACTCAGAAAGATTAGCCCAACATAGTCTACAAGTGCTGGGATTAAAGTTCTGCTCCTTGAAGTGCAGCTGAGAAATGTATTTTTAAATCACCTATCATTTGGCTGCAAGTGACCTCAATGGCACTTATATGGCTTTTAAAATTATTTATGTATTTGCTGATGTAGGAATGTGCATATGCCACTGCCCAAGTGTAGCAATAAGAGAAAATTTTGTAGAAGTAATATGCATCACCCAGAGATAGAACTCAGGTCATCAGGATTAGCAGCAATGAACTTTACTGAATGAGGCAATCATCTGGCATTCAATTATGGTTCTGAAAGAGGATTATGAACAAATGCTTAGTCTTCAGAATAAACACATTTAAAATGAATGGTTTTATATATATATATGTATATATGTGTGTGTGTGTGTGTATATATATTCCTATGCAAAGAGGATTTATTATTCAAATTGTCCTATGTTCTTCTATCCTTGTATGAAATTATGTTTATAATCTGAAAAGAAGACAATAGTTTACTCATGTAATATTTCCACTAATCTTATTTGAGCACCAGTGAGACAGCTCAATTGGAAAGGCCTGTGGTGTGCAAGGCTAAATACCTGACCTTGATCACCATATAAAAAGGATGAAAAGTAGACAGCACAAAGCTTTCTTCTGGTCTTCACATATCTGTCATGGACTACAAACCCATAACTACATTATACATGTACCATAAATATTTGTTACAAAGTAAATTTTATTGCCATGACTAGGGCTTTTCTTTTGTATGAGTTTGTCCCTATTTCCTGATTTCAAAATTATATAAATAGGCTTTAAAATATTTACAGAGCTAGAGACATGGCTGTACAGTTAAGAAAAGTTTATTCACGGGACCAAGTTCTGATTTTTGACAACTTCCTGTAATTCATCCTAAAAGAGATCCAAGGGTCTAAACATTCTCAGGAACCAGCATGCATATTCACATAACAACACAAACACACAATCATATCACATAATTAAAATTAAAACAACTCTTTAAACAATTTTTCACTGATAAAAGTTTTTCTCTTCTAAGCATTCATTCCTGTAAAACAGGTGTTGAGACATTTAATAGATTACTTATAGAATTTTTTGACATCATGAATTGGATCATGTAACAGAAAACAAACATGTAAACTTGAAGTCAGAGAAATCAACCCTTCTAAGCTGGTGGTATCATTTGGGAAGATTTCAGAAATGCTGCCCTGCTGAGGGAAATGTGTCACTGAGCATAGGCTTTGAGAATTTAGGTCCACACACCATTTCCAGTTTCCACTCTCTGCTTCATGCTGCAGGTTAAAAAATGTGAGTTCTTAGCCTCCTGTTTTAGCTGTCATGTCTGACATCTGTTGCCATGCCACTTTCACGGTCATCCTGTATCCCTCTGGAACCAGGAGACAAATTTAACTCTTTTATAAGTTGACAGAGACATTATATCACAACAGAAAAAGTAACTGATCCAAATTCACATACCTGGATTAATTATTTCATGTAATTAGTGAAAGTATAAAATCTAAAAGGGTTACATTATCATTTAAATTTATAGTACAAGAGCTGAAGCTCTGGAGAGAAAGGTACCATGACTGTTGGAAGTCAGGTTGTACCTACAACTGTGAATAATAACAACCCTGGATATCCACAACTGTGTGGAGAAAGGTATCCTGAGTGTTGGGAAGTCAGGCTACCCCTGAAGCTGGAGAGGGAAAATATCCTGGATACAGCTCTGAAGACAAGGATACGCTGACTGTCACAAGTCAGGCTATACCTACAACTGTGAAGGGGAGGTGTTATGGATACCTATAGCTGTGAGGAAAAAGAAATACTGATGGTTGGGAAGTCAGCCTATACCTGAAGTGTGTTCTGGTGGGGGATGATCTCCCTACATGATGCAGCAATACTGCTCTTCTTTGAGAAAGAACCATTACACGTGTGCTCTGCTTCACTCTGCTAAGAGAGATGCCCAGGAGAGATGACAATTGCTGCTCTGCTCCACTACCCTAAGGGAGTTTCTCAACACAGGTGTCTACTGCTTCACTGCTCTGCTCCACTAGGGAGTTTGCCAGCAGAGTTGTCCATTTCTTCTCAGCCCTCAACTTCTCTGCCTCACTCAACTAATGAGGAACTCCAGCAGAAATGTAGCAGTCTGCTCTGGCTCTGGTGAAAAGTTGCCATGTCTGCTCTGTTCCCCTAATCTAGTTTCCAGAAGCGTCCCTTGTTTCACTGTTCCACTACACTAGGGAGTTTCTCATCAGAGATGTCCATTGCTTCTCTGCTCTGTTCCATTCAGGAGATTCCCAGCAGAGATACTGCTCTGCTCTGGTGAAAGGTCTTCAACCAAAACTATTTATTTAGGATGGAGGAATCCAGGAGAGTGACTACCTCTGGCAGAGTGGAAAAGGGCAGCTGCCAACTGAACAGGCACAGGGCATTTATGAGGCTTCTTAGGGGCTGAATTTTTACAGATAAAAGATTCTAAGAGTGGGAATTGATCAGATTTCAATCCCTGAGATTGGCTAAGCTCAGAGATTGGCTGGATTTTGTGCTCATTTGGTCAGACATACAGTGTGTTTCTTTGACTTGGGGTTCAGGCCAAAGTGTATGTTTTTCACTGGCTCTGCTTTCAGGCTCACATGGTTATCTTTGGCTGGCCTGTTTACCCAACACATAGGGCTTCATAAATTCCAAAATTGACTTTTTTCTAGGAGTTTGCAGGGGAAAACAATATTTTAAAAAAGGACATCATAAAGCTCTAATAGATTGCTAACACTGTCAAATTTTTCCTACAGAATAAAAACTCGTGTGTAACTAAGTGCAAGTGTGTTGGATAAAGATCTTACTGAATACTTTGTAATAATAAGCCCTCAGTATTTTTAAAGGTACTCAAGGACTATTGTAATACACAAAGGCTTTAAAATATTGATTGCACACAAAGTTTTATTCCTGCATAAAGTGTAGAACATTACCACACTGTCTATATTTTTAGGGTTTCTCTGCAGTATGACTTTTTTCATGATTTTGAAGATTACTGATATATTCAAAGGCTTTACCACATTGATAACATTCATAGGGTTTCTCTCCACTATGTGTTCTTTTATGTATTTGAAGATCACTATTACGAGCAAAGGCTTTACCACACTGATTACACTTATAAGGTTTCTCCCCAGTATGTGTTCTTTTATGTAGTTGAAGGTTACTGTTACAAGCAAA
>CABHPQ010132075.1:477-16546 GCA_902168405.1 Peromyscus aztecus | reverse complement strand
TTGAAGGTTACTGTTACAAGCAAAGGCTTTACCACACTGATTACATTCATAGGGTTTCTCTCCAGTATGTGTTCTTCCATGCCTTTGAAGAGCATTATGACGTGGAAAGGCTTTACCACAAAGATTGCATTTATAGGGTTTCTCTCCAGTATGTGTTCTTTTATGCATTTGAAGAATACTTTGTTTTGCAAAGGCTTTACCACATTGATTACATTCATAGGGTTTCTCTCTAGTATGTGTTCTTTCATGCCTTTGAATATGACTGTCATATGCAAAAGCTTTAACACACTGAGTATATACAGAAGAATTCTCTCCAGTATCACTTCTTTTGTGCCTGCAAAGAGAATTGGCATATGTTAAAGCTTTACAAAATTCAATACATGGTTGAATCTCTTTATATATATGAATTCATATTTCAATTTGGTCCAATTGTAAAGATTAAGGTTTTATCACCATGTTTACACTTATGTTGTTCCCCTTCATTAAGGGTTGTTTTTCATCTTTGAAGATTTCTGTGATGGTAAGATCCTTTATTATATGTTGCACATTCACAGAATTTTTTTTCTATATGAGATTTCTCACAATTTGAAGAGAAATGGAAAAACTCAGAGCTTTACCACCCTTATTGCATTTATGAATTTTATTATACTTTAAGTCACACTACATTTGCAAAGTGAACTGGACAAACAGAAGGATTTACAGAGTCATAGTACTCACAGGGCTTTTCTGAATTTTGAGTTTGTTGATATATTAACAATGAAGCTGCAAAAATGAATTACTTGTATACTTGAATCAAATTCAACAAGTATACTTAACATGAGAACTGCTACATATCTTCTAATTATTCTGAGAGAGAGGTATGTTATGTCTCTCCATATCCCTATACTCATATAGCTTGTATCCAGAGGGACATATGATATACTTAGTAAAGGAAGAATAACAAATAAAAAATATCCCCATTGAATGAACAGTTTGACTTTCTGTTCCTCATAGACTTGTAGTGTACTGATTAAGGTTTCTCCACAAAAAAATTCCCTTGGACTCTTCACTCTAACTGCTAATCTCACTGAACTTAGCCCAGTCACAACAAATATATGAGTAACATTAGCTTTACTATGGACTATTTGCTTATTAAAATGTTTTAGAGATATACTTATCACCTCTTCAATGTGTATACCTTTTGTAATATGAGTGGTATGAAATAAATAGATTGACAGTTCTACAGCATAGCTCTCATGGAGCTATGATTCAAATAGTGATATCTGTTAAGGCATTGCTTCCTTGTCTTCTTTCTTAAAAGAATGCCTTGCAAATGCAATTCAACTACCTGAAATTGAGGTATATTGTTTAGTGAGAATTTAATATACATCAATACACATGAAGCTTATTTACACTGTTGTTTTTGTTTAAAACTTCCAGGACACATTAAAATTTCTTCAGGCACACATTTGTATCAACTGGCACATGATAATTACCTTGCATGTCTTCTAGAACTCTGAAAATGTTCTTCAATATTATGGTCTTCCCAACTGTATCCTAAAATATAGTACCAGAAAATGTATGTTATATTGTTGAAAATTGTGCAAAATTGAAGTTACTATCTTCAGTGAACCTCAGAACCATGCCTGAATTATTCAACTCATTCTTCCTTTTCAATCAAATTACAGAAGAGCATCAAAAAACCAAGGAACAGTTGTCTCCTTATTTGAAAACTTGAAGAAAATTCCCACTTACCTATGGTAGTGAGGTTCCTGTAGGTCTCCAGCATCACATCTTTGTAGAGATTCTTCTGGGAAGGATCCAGCAAAGTCCACTCTTCCCAAGTGAAGTTGACATGTACATCATTATAGGTCACTGCATTCTAAAATATCCAATACATGTGTATAACAGGAAGGATGATACTGACAACATTGTAAACGTATACTTCTTTGACAGTATAGTCATATAATTCTGGTGCTCCCCACACTGATCCCATGATATAGACATTATAATGTAATCACCAAGTTACTTTAGAAGGAAACTGAATAGGAAGTTCACCTCTGTCATTTCTGTATCCTGTGAATAGGATATTATCTTGATATCCTATATCAAAAAGAATAATAAACAGATCTACAGTACAGAGTACATATGAGAGCAATTGTAGGAACAATTGCTAACTACAAAAATAGAAAAATAAGTTGAACAAGCTGGGTCTATTGGTTCACACATATAACCCCTACACTCAGAAGACAGACACAGATAAATCTGCCTTGGAGTTGAATGCCAGATTAGTCTATGCAGTCAGTTCTAGGACAGCCTGAAGTACATATTAAGACCCTGTATCCTATGCAAAAAAAAGTCACACAAAACAAAAAAAAAAAGATAGAAAGAACTCAGAGGTTTTTACTGATCTTTCTACAAAGAGTTCTGTATTCATCTTCCAGAAATCTGAAGTACCCCAATTTAAACTATAGCATCAATAAGATGTAGTAAAAGGCACTGAATGTTTAAACAGTTACTTATAGAGAGATGAACACATTAACAACATAAATGTTAATCATAAATATTCAACACAGGGCAGAAGAGATGGCTCAGTAGTAAAGAGCTCTTGCTGGTCTTGATTGAGGTGGACTCAATTGCCAGTACTTACTTGGGGGATCTCAACTCTCCGTTATTCCAAGTGCAGAGTTTCTGAGACCATCTTTTGATCACTGTGAGGACCAGATACCCATGTGGTACATATCCATGTATTCAGGTAAAATATACATTTTCATTGCAATCCAATGACTCATAAGTCTTGAGCAGTATTAATATCATGATTACATGCCATCCTGAAAAAACAGAATGGTAGCTGCTGCCAAATTTTAAAATTACAGAATGACTGAAACTCAGTACAACAACATATGCTTGACATGGACAAAAACCTACAGTCCAGGCACACCACACAATAATATAAAAACAAAAAAAAAAAAAGGCAGGCGGCCCCAGTCATATAATATTATTTTAAGATTTGACATATTTGCTTCTGATGTGGAACATTTGTTTAATAATGCAGAGATGTGCTGTGGGATGCCATTCTTTATGCTGTGAATAATTGTAAGAGCTAGTCAGTAATAAGCCTGAGCTAATGGCTGAGCAGTAATAATTAATATAAGCCTCTGTGTATTTACTTGGGGGATGGGAGTGGGAGAGATTTGTCCTGACTGCCATCCAACTGGGACACAGGAAAACTTCCAATTACATTTGGCTGCCCAACATGGGGCAAGAGTTTCCACCTAAAACCTGAGAAAGCTTTAAAAAAATAGATTCTAAAATGGAGCTAAAACCAGCTTCCTAGTTGTGTTTCTCAGGCAAGCCATGAGCTACAGTATGGCGGGTTTGCAGCTGCATGTGGGCTTGACCTGCATCATGGCAGATTCCCGCTGGAGTACACAGAGGCATCTCTAAGCTGCGCAGTATGCTGCCTGGTGGATTTAGCTTTGGTTAGTACAGACAAATAAAAAATGGTTCCTGGGCTACACACTTCTTTGATGGAGGCATAGACCCATTGCTTCCAAGAGTTGGTGGTGTGCATGGCTTCCAGAGCTGGTGGTAAATATACCACCACCATATTGGGAAGCTGAAGTGGGTGGAGTCATCAGCCAAGGCTTCTGCTTCAGTACTAGCCACTGTAGTTTAAATCAATAGATTCACAATAAGGCAGACTCAGATGCACTAAAACTTCAAATGGTTTGCATTATATGTAAAAATATACATAGGCTTGAAAGAGAGAAAAAGGAATATATTCATATATTAAAAAGTTTTTAAAAATAAAATCTTTAAAGACACAATAAGAAAAATATAGAAGTTAAGCCACATAAGGATGAAAAATATACCAAGAATCTGGATATTGTCTTTGGGATTTTTAACCAGAGAAAGACATTTGATTATAATGGCTGATGAGTTAAACCAATTCGTATATTTTAAAGGTATCTTGACTTCAAAATTTGGATCTAAGGATATTTTTCTATGGAAAGAAGGCTCTGCTGTTGTTTCCACTGGAAGCAAGAGGCTATGGATTTGTTCCAGGTTAAGATGGATCAGATTTGATCAAGCCAGATCTCTTGAACCTTAACAGATGGTACCTATCAGCTCTCTCAGATAGAAAAGAAACTGGGTTCTTATATCTCTAATTCTGCTTCCTTTATTAAACAATTTCAATATATTACCCAATCTTATAGTCTCACCCTTCATGACGTATATATGATACTTGCTAATAATCTACTTCCATAGGAGCACAGGCAGACTTGAGAACAAGCTAAAACACATGCAGATGAGGTTCACCAAACTAACCCCACACACCCTCCAAGGGCTGAGGTGGTTCCTGATCAGGACCCACATTGGGATTATAACACCCAGGGCAGGTCTCTAGCCAGGGATAGGTTTATTACCTTCCTTCTGGCAGGCCTCTGTAAGGCTGCCCTAAAACCAGTAAACTGTGAAAAACTAAAAATGATAATTCAAGATAAGATCAAAAATCTGTCTCATTTCTTAGAACAGCTTACTAAGGTCCTTCTTCAATATACTAGCCTAGATCCTGAAAGCCCAGAGGGCAGGCAGCTCCTTATGATCCACTTTGTCTCACAGAGCTTCCCTGACATAAGGGCGAAACCTAAATGCTTCGAGAAAAACCCTCTGACCCCACAGGCAGAAGTGTTAAGTGTTGGCATTTAAGGTGTACCATGGAAGAGATGAAAAAGCCCAAAAAAGGAACTGTTAGATGCTGGCACATGCTGTCCGACCAGCTCCCCAAAAGCCGCCAGGTCCCTGTTTCAAGTGCAGCAAAGACAGCCATTGGGCCTGGGCTTGTACCACCACCCCACAGGGGGCACCAGTAGGGCTTTGCCCAAAATGCTGACAAAAGGGCTACTGGTCAGCTGCCTGTCCTAATGCACCTAGCAGCATGAGAATGCCAGATCAGGACCACCCTCCAGCTGACTTCCTAGGCTCAGCTTTCAGCAAAACTGACACTGCCCAGGTTCCACCCCGGCCACTCTCGTCTCATACAGGGAACCCAGGGTAGCAATAATATCTGGGCAACCCATCTCCTTTCTTCTGGACACTGGAGCTACCTACTCTGTCCTGAGTGAGTACTGGGGCTCTACTTCTCCTTCTTGTCTCCCTATTGTCAGGGTGGGGGGAGAGCCTTACTGAACTGAATTCTTGCAAACTGAAGGCCCCTCTTCAGTTTTAAGTCCCCTAAAAGGCCAGGGAGACTTGTGGACACTCATTAACTGGTCCGCTCTTCCTTCTCACTGACCATTCAAGGCACAGCCTAGAAAGAGTTGCTGGACTATCTTCCCAACACTAGGCTGCAGAAGCAGGATTAGGTCTTCAATACAATTCTTAATTACTTAGCATGAGTCAAGCCAGAGCCCCATGTGGTAGAAGAATTGGGTTCTCAGGATTTGAAGCAAGCCCCACCATAAAGCCCTGGTCCCACACCATTACCAGCTGTGGTGATATTTTATTTGTGCTGAAATGTGGTGATATTTTATTTGTATGTTAATACATAAAGCATGACTGGAGATCAAGGGGGGAAAGGCCAGCCATTTTTAAGTGAACATAGAAGTCAGGCAGTGGTAGCACATGCCCTTAATCTGATCAGGTGGCAGGGAGGGTCTCTGTGAGTTCAAGGAAACACTAGGGAACAGCCAAGTGTGGGGACATACACATTTAATCCCAGTACCAACCTTAGAGACCTGGAGGTCTGTACAGACAGGCAGTGACAAGGAAGTGAGGTAGCTAGGCTAGGACCCAATGAGAGGCCAGAAAAGCAAGGCAATAAAGGTTCAGGTTAGATAGAAAGTAGCTTGTATTTTGGTAGATGCAGAGATGGAGAGGTAAGGTTGGTGGCTATCACTGTTTCCCTGATCTCTAAAGCTTTCACCCCTATATTTGGTTCTGTGTTTTTTATTTAATAAAACCACATAGAAATTTGGCTATAACCAGCTCTTTCAAATATATTCCTGTGTTTAGACAAAGAGCTCTATTTCACTCCTAAAACACCAGGCCCTTAGGGATAGCTCCCAAGGCCTAGGTCTCAGGCCGTTTTTTACTCTGCCAAGCACGTTCCTTCCCACTGTGTAAGGATCTAAAGGGAAAGTCTGGATGATCAAGCCAACACTCAATGTAACACTGTTTTCTTTTCAAATAGTTGTCACCTTTCCCGTCTGTCAGAACTGTGCTATTCTTTTTTTTTTAAAGATTTATTTATTTATTATGTATACAGCATGTATGATTGCAGGCCAGAAGAGGGCACCAGATCTCATTACAGATGGTTGTGAGCCACCATGTGGTTGCTGGGAATTGAACTCAGGACCTCTGGAAGAGCAGCCAGTGCTCTTAACCTCTGAGCCATCTCTCCAGTCCCAGAACTATGCTATTCTTAAGAAGAAAACTGAACCTTAATGGCACACCTGGCCTGAATGTTGGTTGTGACCCTGTCATGCTCCCTTGAGCAGGTTGTTCAGGCCTGTTCTTTGATAGGGGGATGGGCCTAATGGCTGGTTGTGAATCAGGGTGGTCTCCTGTATCACAATTTGGAGGCAAATGTCCGGCCAGTCCTGGTGAACAAATGTGTATCCTAGCATCCTAGTAATTAACAGGCCTGGATGGCATATACTTATACTTGGAACATTATAGAAGCAACCCTCCCTTAGTTAAATTCTACATTCTCTGATTTACTATCTCCTAAGCATTGGTAAACCCTTTATATCAACAATTCTAGTCTTCTAATCAGAGCTAAGTAGTGGAGTGCTACTCAACATAAGAGATGCCATTTACAACATCCACAAAATCAAATACAAATGCACCTCTCACCAAAATGTTAAATATGAAGTGCAGAACTTCTAGAAGATACTAGAGAAACTAGACATCTCTGAATTTAGTGACTTGCTTCCATGGATATACCAAAGCTTGTTGACCTTGACTATAAAGATGTTTCTACACACAGATCCTTGCTCCAAATGCTCTGCACAGAGGCAGATCAAGAAGTGAAGTTTTTCAGAGGCAGACATCTGGGTCCAAGGAGTTTCAAGGACCACATGGGACTTCACAGGATACTGAATCTGGCAGCAGGTTCCCAACAAATACCAGGGAGAAAGAACTACCACACTGGCTCCCTAGGCTCACAATCCACTCCTCCCCATCTGGGGACAACCTCTTGCTCACCATGTCAAGGGATCTCAGACGGTCTATGCTCTCCACTCAGCTCCCTACAGCAGCACTCACAGAAGAGCACACAAAACCACAGGAGCCCACTATCATACATAGCCAAGCCATCATTCTAGTCCCAGGAAGAGCCCTGTAACACATCTCACTGGCAGGTCAGAATGGAGGCACTGACTAGCCAGTGAGGACTGAGTGCCAAAAGTTACTCCACTAAGGTTACAGTGTGCTTAAATGCATGCACAATGGTTTCTGTCTGCGCTTTCCACCCCAGACCCATACTTTTCCAGATCTACGGAGACAATCATTTCAATAGCACTAGCCCCTGGCTCTAGAGGCTGACCATGCTATCGTCCTCCTGTACACAATGTGGCTAGCTAGCACAGCCCATTACACAATGTGGAGTAGTTATTCCCTATCCCACAGGTCAAAAGGAGCCCAAAATTTGACAACTGAATAGAAATTTTAGGACAAGAAAGATGTTTGTTCTGTGGCTTCAAGCTAAGGTCAGATGAACTAAAAGTACTTTTTATCTGGTTGTCACAGGGACTTCAGACAACCAGGAAAAAAAAACAGGAGGCAGATCACAACCAAGATGAATGATAGGTCTTTCTGCCAACAGAAGGCTGGATGATGGCTCCATTGTTTAAGAGTTTTCTTCTGAAATTCATTTCAATCTCTTGCCAATTTAACAATGATAAAAAGTGTAGTCTTCACAATTGGTTGAATACTGAGAGAGAAATGGAGCAAGGAAGAATGCCTTTATTTATGAACATTATTGATAGGTAACACAACTTCCTCAGTGGGCAGGTAGAAAAAAAAGACACAGCAGTATTAGTCAAGGTTCTCTGTTTGAACGGAACTGGTAGAATAAATCTCTCCACGGTAGAAAGAAGATTTATTAGAATGCCTCACAGTCTGTAGTTCAGCTAGTCCAACGTTGGCTGAATTCTTCAACATGGAAAGTTGAAGAATTCTATAGTGCTTCAATCCATGAGCCCAGATGTCTGAGATGGTCTTCAGCATATACCAGAATTCCAAAGAACTGGGATCTAAACAGAGTAAAGGAATGGTCTTCCTAGCCACAGCAAGGGTAAGCAGGCAAAGAGTAAGAACTTCCTTCTTCAATATCCTTTATGTGTGTAGGCTGCTACCTGAAGGTTTGACCTAGATTAAAAGGTGGATTTTTACCTCAAAAGATCCAGATTAATGAAGGGTCTTTCCATTTCAAAATATTTAATTAAGTAAAATCCCTCAAAGGCATATCCTATTCTTTGTGTGTTAGTTAATTCCAGAGGTAGTCAGTTTGGGTACCAAGAATAGCCATCACAACAGCCAAGACAGAAGAAATGAGAAAGATTTCTTGCCTGCAGGAGTCAAGGAAAGCATGGGAGTTATTTCCAAAGCAATGTTTTTCCTAAACAAAGGAAGCATGGGGATTTTATTTAGGAAGTCTGGACATGATCATGGAGAGTTCTCCTTCTTCCTAAGCATGTTCAGTTAGGAAATCCACTTCTGAACATGATCACCACAGAAAAGCAGAGGAATTGGGGGACATTTCTTTCTTCCTTCCTTCCTTCCTTTCTTTTTTTTTCAAACTAGAACCCTGAATCTAATCTCCTTTGTTCAGCTTTTTTCCTGACCATTACCAATACAACTTGTAACCAACAACTCTAAACAATGACAAACATCCATAACCCATTCAATGACCAAAAACCACCCACCCCACCTCTTGGGAATGTGGACATATGTTCTTATATTAACTTTCTGCTGTCTAGGGGTGATGACACCTTTAGGGGATGGTGAAAAGAAAATTTTGGGTTAATTGTCAAGTCCTGGGAGAGGTAGCTATATCATTTGTTGTCCAGTCTCTGCATAATGGGAAAGTGCAGGGCTTGTGTCAAGTCCTGGCTAGAGTAGTCTGTGAGGCTGGATCATCTCAGCTAGCCACCTCAAAACTGTCCTGAGCAGTTTGTATTCCAAAGGCAATCTTTGGATGGTGGTTGTCCATTATCATATTTCAACTGAATTTATCATTGTTGGGTCCCATCGCCTTTTTGGAGATCTCAGAGATCACATTAGGTTCTTTAATTGCTCTGGGAAGGAGCGTCCTCCATAATAACAGGAAATGACTAAACAAAATTTGATATGGGGGCCTGTGAGAGCCCCCGCCCCAAGGCATTTCCCAATGGCAAAGGGCTACCTTGTCTGTTTCTTGAGATGATCTTCCCATATGCTGTGAATATGTTTTGCTATGATTGGTTAATAAAGAAGCTGCTCTGGCCAATGGCAAGTCACATTATTACTAGGCAGGAACTTCAAGACAGAGAGAGGAAGAAGAAAGGGAGAGACAGGAGAGACACCAGCTCGTCTCCAAGGAGCACCATGCCAGCAGACTGGTAACACCATAGCCATGAGGCAAAACATAGATTACTAGAAATGGGTTAATTTAAGATGATAGATCTAGCTAGTATGGCAATTGGCCATACATAATTAATATAAGCCTCTGAGTGATTATTTTGTATACAGCTATGGGTCCACAGGCCTGGTGGGACTGGAGAAACTTCCAGATACATTTTGCTGCCCAACGTGTAATGGAGCCAAAAACAGCTTCCTACTTTATGTCTCATGCAGGCCGCAAGATGCCACAGCACTTGGGCTTGAGTACAGGATGGCGGATTTCCCCATTTGGTACACAGAGGTGACTCCAAATGGCATAGCACAATACAGGGTGGATTTAGCCTTTAACTCATATAGACAAAAGGGGTTTATGGGCCATGTGCATGCTACCTAAAGGCAGCCTGGACCCCAGAGTTGGCAAGGTAAGCATGAATCTCCTGAGTAACTCTGTCATGTTGAAAAACTGAAGTGCGCTGAGTCAGCAGCCGGGGCTTCTACTTTAATCTTAGCCATGCTGCAGTCTGCAATGATCAAAAAAGGATTATAGATACACCAAAGACAGATTAGGATGGACTAAAACCTCTAAATGGTTTATATTATGTGTAAAAATGTACATAGGCTTGGAAGAGAGAGGAAAAGGAGGATAGACATTTATATAAAGAAATAGATAATTTTAAAGAATAAAATCTTTAAAGAGACAGTAAAAATAATATAAAAATAAGCCATAAAGATGGAAATCACACCGAGACTCTGGATTATGTTGTCTTTAGGATTTTAAACTTCAGAAAAACATTTGATCATAAAGGCTACACAGTTCAACCAATATGTATATTTTAAAGGTAGCTTGACTTCAAAAATCATGACTCAGGATATGTTGCTTTGGAAAAGAGGTTCTGCTTTTGCTTCCACAGAAGATAAGAACTTGTGGATTCCTTCCAGATTAATATGGTTCCATCAAGGAAGACCCCATGAGATGTCTCCAGTAGATCCAATATCCAGGACAGTTTCAAGGCAACTGACTCAGAGAATACTGCCTCAGACTACTCTAGTCAGGACTTGACCATAATCCTAAAATTTTCCTTATGTCTCCATAAGACTACCAGTGCCCTAAATCAGCAGGAAGTAGCCTAGATAACTACCCCCACACTCCAAAAAAAATGAATTATGGATGTTTGTCATTATTTATGGATTGGTTACAAATTGTTATTGGTCACAGTCAATCTCTTTCTAAAAGAAAAAAGGGAATATGACAGAGATATGATTGAATAAAAGAGTAGATTATTGAATCTACTTTTAAAGAGCAACAACTTGTTTAAAATGTTTTAGATTGCTATGGATTTTAGTTTATTGATACAAATTTAAAGTTAATTTTGTTAGTCTATATATTTTTTATTCTTGTTTAAGGTATTATGTTTATGCAACTCATTTAAAATTGTAATGTATAATTAAGGAATACAGATTAACAATTAGTCATTTATGATAATCACACTTATAATAATGCTATTTAAGTTTCCTAGGAATACATATATAAATTTCAATTAGTTAGGTAATCTTCAAATACTTCAAAGACCTACAGAATATAGCATTCAAAGTGTTTTAAAAATTTAGACTTTCCTGGATAGTGAGACACATCTAGCCCTGTCAGCACTGATTTACTTTAAAGATGATGATAGGCATTGAAGAAACTCCATATGGAGTTTGCTTTCCTTATGGCAAAAGTTTGCCATTTGGGCAAGAAACTGTTCTTGCCTGGACAGCTTGACAAAATGTTGTATTGACTGGACATGCAGGATCCATGTAAAAATGACCAGTAAATTTTGCCAAAACAAGGTGAGATGGTCCTTCAGGTTCCTGCTTCACAGAGACTGACAGGCATTCTGCACGACAGAGCGGGAGAAGTGACTGAGAGATTCTAGGCCTATAGGCTGATGATGGATGCCCCAGCATTGCAGAGGAACTTTGGGAGACTGTTCAGGCAGCAAGCTGTCTCTGTCATTTCCAGAATTTTGGAGGTTGCTTACAACGTATTTCCTGTTTACTTAAGTAATATTATATCCTTCTGGAGTCCTTGATGTAATTGAAGACTAAATATAATTATAATTTTCCTTTGTTATGATAAAAGATAAATTAGATATGAAATGTTAGACTCATAAATTAGATAGATGATAGAGTATTTTCTTTAAATTTGCCAAATACAAATGTACTAGATATTGTAACTGTAATTCTTGCTTGGTAACTGCTCTATTATATGAAATTTTATAATATTAAAATTAATACTTTCCTTTTTGATTAGACAGAAAAGGAAAAGTACCTTGGAATAGTCTTTCTGTTTGCTGTGAATATGTGTTACTATGACTGATTAATAAAGAAGCTGCTCTGGCCTATGGGGAGTCAGGTTATAGCTAAGCAGGTAATCCAAGAAAGAGACTGGAAGAAGGAAGGCAGAGGCTGGAGAGATGCCAGCCTGCTGCCCAAGGAGCAACATGCCAGCAGACTGGTAACACTACACCCATGTGGCAAAACATAGATTAATAATAATGGGTTAATTTAAGATGATAGAGCTAGCTAGCAAGAAACTTAAGCCATAAAGTTTACAATTAATATAAGCTTCTGAGTGACTATTTTATAAGTGGCTGCAGGACTGTGGGGCTGAGTGGGACCAGAGAAACTTCTGGCTACAACTTGTTGATCTACATTCATTAGTCCAATGCATGCCTTTGCCTCATGGTCTGCATACTTCAAAAGGGAGGGACATTCTTTTGGGATTATTCTCAGAAAAAAACATTGTTTCTAGGAGCACCCTGTTTACAAGGCATTTTTAGGTGACCTTGTTTACCAAAATTGAAACATTTGACATTTCGACTTTTCTTCAGGCTTCTGGAAATCACTTCTCCTATCCAAGTATGACTATCAGATTCAATATTGATTGTATCTCGGGTCCATTCCTCTAAGGGTGCTGACCTTGCCTTTAATGTTATAATTACCCTTTTTCATTGTGAATTAGCATTTTCAAAAGCCAGAGATTCGATTATCATTTGTCTAGCTTCTGAATTTGGTATCATTCTATTTACTGCTAAAGTCAATCTTTGTAAGAAATCAATGAAGGTTTCTGTATGACTTTAGTAAATGAATCAGTTTTCTTTCCTACTTCTTTAACTCTGTCCCAAGCATCCATGGATGCTGCACAGCATAAAGTCAGGTTTGGTTATCATATAGAGATTGCCTTTCTACATTAGCATAATCTTCCTCTCCAAGAAGTTGATCTTGGGAGATTTTCATACCTCTGTCCCTACTTTGTTGTTCTACCAGGTCCTTGATTATAA
Organism: Peromyscus aztecus; assembly: GCA_902168405.1. Classification (NCBI taxonomy): domain Eukaryota; kingdom Metazoa; phylum Chordata; class Mammalia; order Rodentia; family Cricetidae; genus Peromyscus; species Peromyscus aztecus. Next base: position 3,635 of record CABHPQ010132075.1, on the reverse strand, counting down.
TTGAGGACCAACTTCAAAAATGATATAACCAAATGTCTCTAGTCTTGAGGGATAATTCTATTACAAGTTGACCATGAGTTTAATAACTTCTGCACAAAAGGTGAAGGCATGCCATATGAGACTATCACTTCCTTGAATCTCCTCAAATCTAACATTTGTACAGGAGTTCATTCAGCTCTTACACAGTCTGGAGAATATGTATCATTTGGCAGTTTCTGTAGGTTACTGCATAAATTAAGGTTGACTGTTTGAAAACTTTAGGCTGTTTCTCTCTAACTTTATAATGCAATGCTGAGATTGGTTCTCCTTTAAATTCCTGTGTCTGGGTCTGATTATCTCTGTGATCTGTTTTATCAAGGTTACCTAAAACTTTTATCTTGGCACTCATATTAACCAACTTTTTTAATGATAAAACAAAAATGATCCAACAAATAATATTAATAATTGACATTACATAAATCCCATCTAAATTAAATATCCTGTCACTTAATGGCCACATTTTCAAACCATCCAGAGTATTATCAAACGGATACCTAACTCTCCATTGTAATAATGTTTCCCATTTTTTAATGGGAAAAAAACTCTCTCTTAACTAATTCCTGCATTTGAGGATTTCCAATTGTCTCACTAAATCTGCTGGCAATGATGATTCAGATGATGGTGTGGTAGCAGTCCAAGGATAGGGTCTAGGTAAAGGCCACCATGTCCTGGGAGAGAAAAGCCCAGAGCCAGCCATCTGCACATGGGCATGAAAGAAAGCGGCTAAGTCCAGTGATTTTTGAGCCCAAAACACTGTGGAGTCTGCTGCACAAAAGCTAAAACAGAGAAAATTCCAGACTCCCTCAGAGGGCTTGGGGAAGAAAAGGAAAATCTAGCTGGCATGGTAGTTACTACAGAGGCCAGTAGTTCCAGCCTGAGCCAGTAGCTCAGGCAAGAGGCTTTTACATGAATTTCTACACCAAAATTTGGATACCAAATGTTACACAAATCCTAATTGGTCTTAAGAAAAACCCAGAGTCACAAATTGGGGTAAATGCCGAAAGATTGGAGAGACAAAGGAACAAGCCACAGCCACCTCTAACCTCTCCAACTCCTCAGCTGAAAGGACTACTCCTGCCTTACATTCCTTACTCCACCAAGCCATATCACTTCCTGTCTCAACCTCCCTAGTGACAGGGTTAGAGGTGTGTGTGCCTCCCAAGTACTCAGAGCAAAGGCATGAGATCCCAAGTGCTGGGATTAAACATGTGTGCCACCACTGCCTGGCCTTTATGGCTAACTAGTACCTGGCTTTGCCCTCTGATCTTCAGGCAAGCTTTATTTGTTAGAGCATATTTAAAATAAAACCATACCAACCACACAGAGCTTTCCTACTATCCCAATTCTACTCCACACCTAGAATTGTCTTTATTGTCCTATGGCTCTAGAATCTACCACATCTTCAGGTGCCCACAGAAAGCAGTGGCCTTTCAGGGCCGCTCTGCAGATGTTTCAAATCTGTTACATGGTCAATACCTCTCCATGAGCCCTTCAATCTTGGATAGGCAGTCCAGACAGCAAGGCAAAAGAATCCCAGCAAATTCCCAGTCTGGGCTCTAGCCAGATAGCAAGCAAGCACAGTTTCTATTCCTTCAGCCTACTGTATGTTGATTCTAGTATTACCCTGACAAATTACTGAATTTGAGGAGATGCACAGGGGAAAGAGGAGACCCAGCAGACAGGAGAAGATCTGAAGGAGATGGGAAAGACAGGAGGAGACAGGAGAGGATGTGTGGCCCCAGAGCACTGGAGCTGCTGGCAGGTCTCTGAATCCCAGTATCTGCTTTCTGGAGACTCTACTGTCTGGGCCACCTAGTCATGACCTCCTAGAGATGGTGCACTGGGTGAAGCCTGATGAACTGCTCCTGGTCCCAGCCTTGTATTACTGTTTGTGCCTCAACCAGCATGGACTGCCCTCAGTGAAGTGGCAAGGACACTGAGATGTGAGCAGGGAAGTGGCAGAACGATTAGCCCCATCCAATGAGCTGCCTGGAAAAGTCTCCTCCCCATCCCCTACCCTACACATCCTGAGACCCTGCCAATACAGAAATGTTGTGAGCTTGGATTTCAAGGCAACTGGGACTCACATCTCCCACAGCTCAGACCTTGGGATTTACATGCCTCATGGAAGAAGACACCTTAAGCCTAGGGCCACAGGTTTGCTCTGCTCTGGGGAAGGGACAGTTCCCTGAAGCCACCAGAGTCACATCTGTTTCTGGGTGGCTGCTTCCATTCCTCATTGTACACTCAGTCCTTGGTGATGTTCAAACTTTTAAACTCCTCTCTCTGCCTCCTAAGTTTTGTGATCACAGGGTCGGGGAATCATGTTTGGCTTTGGTGACTTCTTATTCAACTTTACTGAGGGTCATTGCATGAACATGTGGACACTCAAGAAGTCAAATTTTAAAAGTGAGTAAAAAGAGCAATTATAGAAAGTATCCATGGTGGCAGGTTACACTTGTGGATCACACTGTATCCACAGTAAGGAGCCAGAGGTGATAAATGTTGGTCATTGTTATATAACCCTCTACCAAATCCATGGAATGGAATGTTTCTATCTCTTCTGGAAGTGATAATAGTTTTCTCATCTCAATTAATTTAATAAACAAGCTAATCTCTCATAAGCACACCCCAGAGAATAACATGTTCTAGATAAGCCCTCAAGGTATGCCTGAAGGAGTGTCCCTTGGTTGATTTTAGATCTTATCAAGTTGAAAATCAGTATTAACCATCATGCAAAATTAATAAAATTTGCTGTGTAGACAGAGAAAACATTCCTTTTTTTTTTTTTTAGTGATATCTCAAATTCCAGTGATCTATGTTTGAGGACAATGTATATAAAACATTTTGACTATGGACTTACTCCTTTCCCAGATGTAAGCAGCAATTTTTGGGGGATCTCTAGGTCACAATTACAAATCTCATGTTGTGTAAGACACAATGCAGAACTCTTCTGACACATGATTTTACCATATGAAATCTGAATCCTACCCAAGTCTCCTTAGTAACTGACTTATGATCTTATTACCAAAGAGGAGAAAGAGAAACAGTGAGAGAGAGTGAGAGTGAGAGTGAGAGAGAGAGAGAGAGAGAGAGAGAGAGAGAGAGAGAGAGAGAGA
>CABHPQ010132073.1:0-13803 GCA_902168405.1 Peromyscus aztecus | reverse complement strand
AGTCTCTGGTCTTGTGAAGCTGCCCTCCTGAATGTCACATGGAACAGCATTTGTGGGCTTTGTTGTCTCAGTCTCTGGTCTTGTGAAGCTGCCCTCCTGAATGTCACATGGAACAGCATTGTGGGCTTTGTTGTTTGCACTTCTTGAGATTTCTTTGCTGCTGATTCTCTCCTCCCTGTCTGGGATGTGGGAGCAGAAGAGAACCCAGGGGCTTCCCTGGCTTTGTCCGCTGGCTTTGTCTGCCTTCTTTTGGCCTTTCAACAGGGTTGTCTTTCCCTTTTTTCTACATAGAAAATATGTATAGAGTTTTTAGTTGGAATTAGTAAAGAAACAGAAAAGAGTGATTTTCCACCTGCCCAGAGCTTATGTCTGTGGGTTTCATTTCTCAAATGCCTGAAGATCTAGAAGTGAGCCCAGCACTTGTGAGGCTGATGAGTGCAGCGCAAGAACTGTGAATTACAACTGAGTGTTGCCCCTAAAGAACCATCACACGATGCATGCCTCCTTTACCACTTCTTCATACTGGTAGTGTGACAGTACAGTTCTCATCTGCGGTGTGTACTTGACTTGTTAACGTTCCAGTCTGAATTGCTGTTCTCTGAACTGAACAGTGTACTCTTTTGACACTGTGGTCCTCTGATCTTCTCTTTTACCTGAGATTTCTGGTATTTTGTTTTATTTGGTGGTAGTTGCTGTTTTGTTTTGAGAGACGGTCTTTCTGTAACCAAGACTGATCTAGAATTCTTGATCCTCCTGCCTTCACTTCCAAGGGCTGGGATTACAGTAATCACACCTAGCCTGGGCTAAGTTTTGTAAGCCTGGAAAAGTTTCTCAAAAATCATTTTGTTAAACCAAGCACAGCGGTGCATACCTGTAATCAGAGCATTTAGGAGGCTGGTACTGGAGAATTGCTGGATCGAGGCTAATTTGGTCTGTTTTAAAAACACAACTATAGAAAATATTTCCTGTTTTCTTTAATAAACACCGTGGAACTGTTGCTTACAAGCTGGGTTACAAAAGGCAAGAGCTATGTCCTTCCTACAAGCCCATAACTGCTGCTCCTTTATGATAAAACAATAGGAAAAAAAACAAGTGAATAGGCTTGAACCATTTCTACGTTTACCATCATCTTCCTCTAGGTTTGGGGTTTTTTGTTTGGGGTTTTGTTGTTCGATTTTGATTTTTGTTTTGTTTTTGTTTTAATAAAACTAAAAGGTCTTAGAAAGAAATATAAATTACTTTTTAAGACTTAAGGTTGTAGCCGGGCTGTAGTGGCGCATGCCTTTAATCCCAGCAATCGGGAGGCAGAGGCAGGTGGATCTTTGTGAGTTCGAGGCCAGCCTGGTCTACCAAGTGAGCTCCAGGAAAGGCGCAAAGCTACACAGAGAAAAAAAAAAAAGACTTAAGGATGTAATTCGCCACCCGGGTATGGTGGTGCATGTCTTTAACCCCAGGATTCAGGAGGCAGAGGTAGGTGGATCTCTGAATTCAAGGACAGCCTGGACTTTGTAGAGACCCTGTCTCAAAAAAAAAAAAAAAGAAAGAAAGAAAAGAAAAGAAAGAGGTGGAGGATCTAATTCCCCAACTTAGTTTGAATGAGAATGAGGAGATTCCTGGGCCACCTGGGTCTGCACTGATGTTAAAGATTGAAAAGGTGTTTTTCCAAATCTTCCTGAGAATCAGGCAGGCTAGTGCACACCTGTAATTCCACTACTCAGAAGACAGGCAGAAAGATGCCTTTGTTCAAGGCCATCCTGGTCTACATAGCAAGTTCCAGGCCAGTTCAGAGTTAAATAGGGACTCTGTCAGGGAACAGAACAAAAAAGTCACCCTGGAGATTTGTGCCCATGCCTGTGTTTGCAAGTTCCCTGCCTTAGTGTAGTTCCCTGATTCATGTGTTGCACAGCAGCCCTTATTTATACTTAATCCAGGCAGGAAACAGTCAGATGTCAGAGCTCTGCTGATTGTTTACTGGTTCACTTCATTTCTGGAGCCTGAGAAAATGCTGGCACCAGGTCTTCAAGTACTGGTGACTCTTATACTGTGCTCTTTATCCTTCTTGAATTGATAATTATTTCAGAGTTAGTGCCAAACTGGAAAACAAACCAATGGTGTCATTGGGAGTTTGCTCCTTTAATGATTTCAAGTTGAAACAAGCAGGATGCTGAGGAGCCTCCTGTTGTTCTTACCTGTTTGAAGCATGCTTTCAGAAGATGAGTCTTCCCTGTACAAGTGCTTACTTCAGGGAACGTGGATAGGAAAAGTGAGGATTAGACCTGTAATTGACTAGCACTGCAGAATACACCTAGAATATCTAGCAATTTGGGTGTTCCAGGAAAAGAAGCTTGCCCTAATCCAAGGATAAGGGCTAGTTACCCTTCCTTTGCTACTTTAAGTGTACCCTGAAGGACAGTTCTCCCACAAGCTGCTTGGTTCCTGGTGACTATTTCTCCCTCACTTTGTAGACCCCAGCTCTCTGTCACTCACTTTGTAATATATACTCATATTCCTGTTAAATGACTCATATATGGTCTGCTGTTCTCTATCAGTTCCTCATTTCCTACTTTAATTCACTCAACTTTTTAATTACTTTTTGATTGATTTCTTATGGCTCTTTCCACCTCCAAAAATTGGCTTTTATCTTGGAACCTTCAAATATATTTAACTCTAAATTGTAAATAATTACCAAACATTGGACTAATATGTGCATAATAGCTTTATTCTGGTTTATGTAGTAATAATTTTAGTGCCTACTTATTGTTAAAATTTCTGGTTTTGATGGTAAATACTGCTTGCTTTTATGTACATATATATATCAGGGGTATGTGATATCTTTTTCTTTTTTTGCTCTTCGGGGCATCCCTTCTCTTCCCTTCCTGTAAACTGTGATCCCTGCATGGCTGTGCCTTGTCCCTCATCGTCTGTAGGGTTCTATGGCCTAGATGAGTCTGACCTTGACAAGGTCTTCCACTTGCCCACCACCACTTTCATCGGGGGACAAGAGTCCGCACTTCCTCTTCGGGAGATTATCCGTCGGCTGGAGGTAAGAATGGTTTTTAGAAAAATCTAACGGACTTGAGACCAGGCTATTTGTTTGGGTTTGGTCCTGTGTTTTTAAAAATGGAAAGATAAGGGCGGTGGTGGCACACGCCTTTAATCCCGGCACTTGGGAGGCAGAGGAAAGTGGATCTCTGTGAGTTCGAGGCCAGCCTGGGCTACAGAGTGAGTTCCAGGAAAGGCGCAAAGCTACACAGCTACCTTGTCTCAGGGAAAAAAAAAAGGAAAGATGACCTTTTTGTTTTATAGCTAGAAACCTATTTTTTGATTAGTCATAAAGAGGGGAAAATTTGGTTTCAAAAAAAAGCTGGGTGGTGGTGATGGTGGTGGTGAGGCAGAGGCAGATGGATCTCTTTGAGTTCGAGGCCAGCCTGGTCTATAAAGCAAGTTCCAGGACAACTAGAGCTGTTACCTGAAAAAACCCTATGTAAAAAAAAAAAGTCTGTTTGGAGATCCCTCTAGATTTTATTTCAGGTGCAGGTTGTCTCCCTGGAAGATTCCCTTGACCTGTGTACAGGCCTGGAGCTGCCAAGTGCGCTACACGGTGACTGCTCCTGTTCAACCCCCTCCCTCAATTTCATTTCTCCCATCCCTCTCTCTTATTTTTTTTCTTCCTTTCTGTACTTTGCCGGTATTTAGGGCTCTCCTCTATGTATGCTGTAAACAGCAACTGAGAACCTGGCTCTGCTGTCAGGCTGCCTGTGTGTTGACCATCTCTCTTGGGCAAGTCCCTGCCTCTCTTTGTTTTGTATATAAGGGTAACTGGGGTGCCTGTTGCAGAAGGAAGTATCTGCTGAGAGGCCCTGATCCACTATTAGCTGTTGCTTTTACATAGTGCTGCCCATGGTATTCAGAACCCATCAGTAGCATCAGGTCTTTTTCACAAACCCAGGCTGAAGTGCAGTCGCCATCAGGGATCCCCGAGGAGCTCCTGCTGTGGTTGGACATTAGAGTCGGCCTGGGTCACCTAAGTCAGAACCTTTCCCAACACCTCACACCTGGTGATTAGTGTTTGTTCCAGTGAGCTCATCTTTTACATGTTCCAAGTCCACACTTAGCACATGAGTAGTAGAAAATATTTGAGTGTCAGATGGGACACTTCCTGTGTTTATTGGAAGCATCTCAGCTAGGAGCTGCCCTACTTCTTCATAGGCCCCTGGGAGATCGAGGAGTAGAAACTGCTTATCACAGTATCAGGAAGGAATGGTTAAGAAGGAATGGTCAGCTTGAGGAAATGCTCAGGACTAATCCAAAGTGAACGCACTCTGGTTCCCCCACCTGTGCATCATTGTCACCACACTGGTTATGTTGTCTGATCCTGCCTTTTTCAGCGTGGGAGCCACCTGTTAACTGTTGAGCACTTGAAGCCAGGTGGGGGTGGCACACGCCTTTGATCCCAGCACCCAGGAAGCAGAGGCAGGTGGATCTGAGTTTGAGACCAGCCTGGTCTACAGAACTATTGAACAGTTAAAATGGGCAAAATGCCTGAATAACTTTAACTTTGAAATGATATGTTTAATATATTGGGTCAAATAAAATAGGAAAATTCATCTCATCTATTTCTGCTAGGAAAATTTAACTTAACTAAAGTTTCCTAAACGTGTATTTGTTAACACATATACATCACATATAAATGAAGCAAAACCACCAGTATAATAGTGAAGGGTTTATGTGCATATCTGTATTCTAAGTTGGGGTTGCTCTGAGGACCACAGTTACAGCTTAGACTTTCGGGTTCTCATGTATTTCTGTGTTTTGTTTTGTTTTTCACCCTCCCCCCCCCAAGATAGGGTTTCTCTGTATAATAGCCCTGGCTGTCCTGGAACTAGCTCTGTAGACCAGACTGGCCTTGAACTCACAGAAATACACCTGCCTCTGCCTGCCAAGTGCTGGGATCAAAGGTGTGTGCCACCACCTCCTGGCTTAGCTTCTGGTTTGTTTGTATTTTGGTGGTGGTGGTTGTGGTCTAGTGAGTTTCTACTGGCTCTTGATGACATGGAAGTTTATCATCTAAACCAAACAGATAATGCACCATACAAGCCATTTCTCCTCCAAGAGGCCTGTGTCCCAATGACTTAGCTTTTCTGTGTATCCCAACCTTTATCTCTCACTGATCTGGTGCTGTCAGAACAGCAATCAGATGAAAGCCATTTATACCAAGAACCTGCTTCACTTCTAGGAGTCTTGGGGAGAACTCTGAGTATGCGCACTACCCCATACAAGCCAAATGATCTGTTCCCATTTCTCCCAGGCCCTTCAGCACCTTCCTTCCCACCTCTGTGGGAATGGGAGAGTGGCTCATGTCTCTCCTGGTTTTTTTTTTTTTTTTTTTTTTTTTTTTTGGTTTTTCGAGACAGGGTTTCTCTGTGTAGCTTTGCGCCTTTCCTGGAGCTCACTTGGTAGCCCAGGCTGGCCTCGAACTCACAGAGATCCGCCTGCCTCTGCCTCCCAGTGCTGGGATTAAAGGCGTGCGCCACCACCGCCTCTCCTGGTTTATTTCCCATACAGTTCTCAGTCCTGAGAAGCCCTGAGACTGGTGTGAAGGGGTGAACAGCCCAGAGCATACTCAAGGGCTGCCTCCCTGTTCTCTAGTTGATACTGGCCATAGGTCACATGTCACAGTGACCATCTGGTAGCTCTTGAAAGAAATTAGCAGAGATACCACTTCTCAACCCCCTTAAACTAGTTTCATTAGAGCAGGAAGCTAAGAGATCCCGAAACTCACACAACTCCCCAGAACAAATTCAGTTCTCCTGAGAACTGAACCAAGGGCAAAGGGAAGAAACAAAAACAAAACCATTGTCTGCTGTCCAGATCTGAACTGCATCTCTGAATTAATTGCTAAGGTAATGCTGACAAATTAGGGAGAAATTTGATTGCTAGAGGCTTTAGCTGAGTAGTTTCCTCTGTGTTTTTAGTTCAGTAATGGAAATTCTGCCTGTTGGGCTCCAAGGCATAAAGGAGGGACCTGGACAGTGGACTCCTGTGCAGGCCTCAGTGCAGCAGTGAGCAAGGGAAAGAAGTCTTCCTTCCCTAGCACCACCCCGTCAGCAGACCACCCAGAATAATTAGTAGACAAGGAACCAGTTGTTGGTTGTGCTAGGAAGATGGCCTCTGTAATGCTTGGTGCTACTAGCTTCTCTGGGACTGAATTAGGCAGAAGCACACCTGGTTCTGCTGGTCACCAGATTCCTCACAGATCTGCAAAAATGAGACGTGACAATTGACTGGCGAAAGCGGTGAAGTTATGGATAGGTTAATCTAATGTAGACGTTCCAAGAGTTATCATCCTAGATGATAAAAGCCAGCACGCAGGAGGCAGAAGCAGGAGGATCTCTGAGTTTGAGGCCAGCCTGGTCTACATAGCAAGTGCCAAAACTACATAGTAAGACCCTGTATCAAAAAAAGAAAAGAAAAGAAAAATCATGGTGTGAATTAATCAAAACACCTTCAATTTCAAAGGTCTTCCCAGCAATATGATTTTTCTTTTGGCTAGAAAGGCTGTAGTATATTGTGGGCAACCTTACTTTTTATAAGTTCCATCAAAGCCTGCTTTGACCCCACTGTACAAAGAACAGGCTTGTCACTGCCAATGCCAGCTGGACTCATTGTCTAAACCAGAGGAGACACAGAAAGAAGTCACTAGGGCTCATGCCTCTGGCTATTTGAAGACAGCTGGGCGCGTGGGTCTCTAAAGTTGGCAGCACCAGACACCCTATTGCCTTTGCTATCCAGTGCTGCTCCCTGGTTTACTTTACACCTGCGTTCTGGGCCTCCAGGACAGTGGTATAAATGGTAAAGGCTCAGCAAGGACCGTGAGTCTGTGTAAGAATGCTGGAGTTGGGGGCTGGAGAGATGGCTCAGGTTCGATTCCCGGCACCCACATGGCAGGTCACAGCTGTCTGGAACTTCAATTCCAGGGGTTCCACACAGACATGAATGCAGGCAAAAATACCGGTACAGGTGAAATAAAATTAAATAAATTACTAAAAAAAAAAAAAAAAAAAAAAAAAAAAAAAAAAAAACTGGAGTTGGGCATCCCTGAGGTGAATTTACAAGAACCCCTCCAGTTATAGGCTGTTTCTCTGCCCTTAATTTTCTTTCCCCAAGAGCCAGCGATCTTGCTGGTCTCCACCTTTGCAGGGCTGAAACACATTCCTTTCCCAGACTTGGTTCAAGGATTGTCAGGTCTATTCAAGACTTATTCTTTTACCCAATTTTGGTGACACACACCTTTAACTCAAGCATTTGGGAGGCAGAGGCAAGTGGATCTTGGACTTCAAAGCCAAGTTGATCTACGTCATGAGTTCCAAGACAGCCAGGGCTGTACAGAGACCTTGTCTCAAAAAAACAAAGTCCTGTCCTTTTTCCTCTGCTGCCGTGGTCTTTAGTCCTTAAGTTTCCAAAGGAATCAGTCATTAGGAGGTTGAAGCTAAAAGTCTTAAGTCTATAAGCAGCCTCGAGCTCATTAGCTTTTCTTCTTGTGGATGGTGAGCACACTGGAAGGACAGCCTGCTTTTCTTAGAAAGGGGTCCAGTCCAAAAGCTGGCATGGTCTCTGCTACTTACCATGAAGATAATGAACTGGTTGTTCATTAGCCTGCTTGGCCCCTTGCCCCTCAGGTTCTCAGTGTACCCAACCAGATCCTAAGAAAGTGTTACATGGCTGTGTTAGAAGGCCCTCAGAAGCTAAGTGTGGCATTTATAAGCTGGTAATCCTAACAACATTAGAGAGGCCAAGGCAGGAAGATGGCAAGACTGATACCTGCTTGATTTCTGCACTTTAGGCATATGGGAGAAGGAAGTTGGCTCCTCTCTGACCTGGATAATAGGGCAGTTGGTGTCTTCTTCCAATGAGGCCTGGTTAAACATAGCCTTGCCTGTATGAGGGTGGTGGGCAGGTAGATGGCTTATTGCTGGCATGCTGGAATGCAGTTCATGTTCACCAATGACTTTTGTGTTCCTGTACATATGTGGACAGATGGCCTACTGCCAGCACATTGGTGTGGAGTTCATGTTCATTAATGATTTGGAGCAATGCCAGTGGATCCGGCAGAAGTTTGAGACCCCTGGAATCATGCAGTTCACCAATGAAGAGAAGCGGACCCTGCTGGCCAGGCTTGTACGGTCCACCAGGTAAAGAGGTGTGATTTGAATCATGGATCCCCTTGTGGAGTGTGGGTAGCCTGTCCTCCAGGGTGGTAAGCAGGCAGGAGAATAGAGTTGGCCTCTGTTGTATCCTCTTGTCATTTGAAAATGCCTGACATTGAGGCTGGCTCTATGGACATTGCTCTTCAAGGTACTTGGTTCTCCATCCAGGTTTGAGGATTTCCTACAGCGGAAGTGGTCCTCTGAGAAGCGTTTTGGTCTGGAAGGCTGTGAGGTGCTGATCCCTGCCCTCAAGACAATCATTGACAAGTCAAGTGAAAATGGAATAGACTATGTCATCATGGGAATGCCACACAGGTACTTTAGGCCTGTGGGGCCTTGGAGGCACAGTGGTGGGTCCCTGCTGCTCCCTCATCCAATGGCAGCTAGAGATCTGGTGGTGCCTGAGTATATGAAAATGTACTGCTTTCCAAGGTTCTTGCACTCCCACGTCAGGATGACTACAGAGTCAGTGTCAAAGCCAAATGTGGTTAGACTTGTATTTCATTCTATAGTGAGTTTCGTTACAATTAAATCCAGGTGGACATGGTAGTGCATACCTGTAATCACAGTACTTGAGAGGCTGGTCCAGGCCTCTCCCAACCTCAGAGAAGTGCAGGAGCTGGGGCTGGCAGCAGCATTTGTGCTTTCTGCCTTTCTCTAGTCCATGGGTCATGGCTCAGTATGCCTGATGGCCAGGTACTCGGTGTCCACATCAGCTTTGGATCGTAACTCTTCTTGGGCTACAAACCAAGGAAATTCCGTGTCTTGTGTAAGGGGCAGGGTAGGGCAGCTTGACCCTGGAGATTACTCACTCTTCCCTGTTTCCCAGAGGACGACTGAACGTGCTTGCGAATGTTATCAGGAAGGAGCTGGAGCAGATTTTCTGTCAGTTTGACTCAAAGCTGGAAGCAGCTGATGAGGTGAGGGTTTGTTGTTGTTGTTGTTGTTGTTACTGTTACTGTTGTTGTTTTGGGGTTTTTTTGTTTTTGTTTTTTTGAGACAGGGTTTCGCTGTGTAGTTTTGGAGCCTGTCCTGGATCTTGCTCTGCAGACCAGGCTGGCCTCGAACTCACAGAGATCCACCTGGCTCTGCTTCCCGAGTGCTGGGATTAAAGGTGTGTGCCACCACCGCCTGGCTGAGGTGAGGTTCTGTGTGGAGATATATCCACTATGGTTGTCTCAGTCTACTTGAGACCCCCTGGAGCCACTGGTTTCTCAGAATGTCTTAACCAGAGCTTCACTCTTCCAGACCATTTACAGTTTGCCTTCCTTACTGGAATTTGCCAACCTCTTCTACCTAGCAGCCTTATATTCCTCCTGCTGGGTGCAAGAATATATTCTTTCTGCCCAGGTGACCCTCTACTTGTGCCTGGGAGGGATAATGTTGGGGAAAGGTTCCCCATCCTCCTGCAGTTAGACCCTAGGAGTTAAAATCCCATCTCTAAGGCTGCTGTTGAGAATAAATCTCTCCAACCAGCATCACTTGCCATTTTTATCGTCAGGGTTCCGGGGACATGAAGTACCACCTGGGCATGTATCACAGAAGGATCAACCGTGTGACTGACAGAAACATCACTCTGTCCCTGGTGGCAAACCCTTCCCACCTAGAGGCTGCTGACCCTGTGGTGATGGGCAAGACCAAAGCTGAGCAGTTTTACTGTGGAGATACTGAAGGGAAAAAGGTGAGGCCCTGAGAGCCTGTGAGTACAGTTCCTTCTGCCTCCTATTCCACACAGTGCCTTATGGATGTAATCACACTTCTTCCAAGTTGTAATCACCAGAACTGGATAAGGTGTTAGCTTGTGTCTTCACAGTAGTGATGGAGGAGCCAGTTTGTAGTTATGAACAGAAACAAACTGCAAGGAAAAGGTGTGGGACTCAGATGTCAGGAGAGAGTGTCACTGATCAGGCCAAAAGTGCATGACAGACAGCTCCCAACTGCCATGGCATTTCCTTTTTGTATCGAGAATGCCGAATATTGGTTGGCTGGCTTGCTCAAAAATAAAAACCCTTATCTGTCTGTAATCTTATCCTTATTTAACCTCAGGATATGATTCTGAGTTGTAGCAAATTTTATATTTATATAGCAAATTATTTAGTTCTTATTAAAAATGATGTTAAAAACTAAGAAACCAGGAAAAAATCATGTGTTCAATGTACATGGTATAATGTACATTGAGTGATACGTAAAAAAGAGAGTGTCAGCCTGCTCTCAAGGATCTTTGCTCTGTTTGAAGAAAAAGAAGTAAACAAAAAAAAGGGGGAAAATGTCAGAAGTCAGTGAACAGTGAGTGAAGCGGAGCTGCGGCATGAACCGTGAAGCACTTTAGAATGAGCACCCATAGACGTGGGCTCAGAGTTAGATGAGAAAGTCAGATGTGTCAGGGCTGACATAGAACCTGAGCTCAATTCCCAACACTCACACCAGACCTTTCAAGGACTGTCTGTAACTCTAGCTTCAGGGAATCTGATGCCTTCTGGCCTCAGCACACCCTGCACTCATGTCCATGCACACGCACATAATTAAAAACCAGAAAAAGTTAAAATATTTAATTGAAGAAACAGTATGATTTAGGGAGGTAAACAGAAAAAATAGTGTGTGGAGATGGATGAAAAGTGGAGCGAGGGTTGGGACCATAGCATAAAGCCAGCCGCTCAGAGTAGCCTGCAGAGGGGCACAATTTTGGTAGGGTCTGTAATACTTATGTTTTATTTATTTAAAGGCAAAGTCTGACTATAGCCCAAACTGGCCTCATCTAAGAGATTCTGTCTCAGCCATTCCTAAGTGCTAGGATTATATATTGCACTACCATACCTGGTTTCACTTTTTAAAATACTATAAATCAGGGCTGGAGAGATGGCTCAGCAGTTAAGAGCACTTGTTGCTCTTGGAGATGTGGTATACAGAATACATGCAGGCAAAACACCTACACATAAGTTAAAAAAAAAAAAAAAAAACACAAATTATAATCCCAGTATTATGCTTAGTGACTTAGAGGAAGGTGACAAAGCTTGCTAGAAGAGCTTTGAGAGGTGACAGCAATTTCTGATTGATGATACTGTTGCAGGCTCATAGGGGATATTTACTGGGTTCCAGGTTAGGGGTTGGGTAGTGCCGTTGAAAACCTTTAAGTAGATATAGAACATCTACAGTGAGGCTTCACCTATGTTGGGAGACAAGTAGCCCCATGTCCACTTAGAACTTTAGGGTTATGTGAGGGAGCTGGCCTAGATATTTGGTACTGGGTAGTAAAATGAAATTGTAGGTAGCTTCTGCATTTGAAAATGTGGGCAAGGGCTGGAGAGATGGCTCAGAGGTTAAGAGCACTGACTGATCTTCCAGAGTACCTGGGTTCAATTCCCAGCACCCACATGGTGGCTCACAACCATCTGTTATGAGATCTGGCACCCTCTCCTGGCATACAGGTGTACATGCAGGCAGACACTATTCACAATAGATAAATAAATCTTTAAAAAAAAAAAATCCACTCAGGCAGACCTTGTTTAGAATATTAGAAGTGTCCTGAGAGGTGATAAAATAATGGGAAAGATATGGGGGGCTGGAGAGATGGCTCAGCGGTTAAGAGCACTGGCTGCTCTTCCAAAGGTCCTGAGTTCAATTCCCAGCAACCACATGGTGGCTCACAACCATCTGTAATGAGATCTGGTGCCCTCTTCCGGCATGCAGGGACACATGCAGACAGAACACTGTATACACAATAAATAAATATGTCGTGGGAAAAAAAAAAAGGTTTCTTTAAAAAAAAAAAAAAAAAGAAGAAGAATGGGAAAGATAGCAGAGAAGGGTTCGACATTTTTGGTCTTGTTTAGGATCTAAATGAAGGGAATTGGCTAGCTCCTGGTTGGTTGGAAAATCACACATTTTTTTTAAACTTACTTATTTTTATTTTGTGTGCATTAGTGTTATACCTGCATGAGGGTGTTGAATCCTGGAATTACAGACAGTTGTGAGCTGCTATGTGGGGGCTGGGAATTAAACCTGGGTCCTCTGGAAGAGCAGTCAGTGCTCTTAACCTCTGAGCTATCTCTCCAGCACCACTCCTTGTGTTTTAAGGAGTGGTCTTATCCACATGTACTTCGTTGTTTCCTTACCCCACTGCAGATAACTGCCAGCCTGACTTCTGAGTTGCTTCTCCACCTTGCTCTAAGCCCTTGCATGACCTCAGCCCAACTAAGAGAAAGCTTAGTCAGTCTCTTGCTGTTCTTGCTACTTTTCTGACATTCCTTAGAAATGATTTGATTTCTGCTAAATCTAGAACTCAGTAAGATGGCAGGTTACATAACCTTAGTGCTCAGTAAAAACTGCATGCTTTTTATAAATTGGGCTGAGGTCATCCATAACATTGTATATTGAGAAACTCACCTAATTTGACTTGGTACTAGTGTGTGTAGCCTTTGAGAGTTTGTATTCCAGAAACATTTCCTCTGTGAAAGTTTAATTATCGCTGTGGCGGTGTTTTAGTTACTTCTCTGTGGCTGTGATAAGACACTATAACCAAAAGCAACTTGTGGGTGTGTGGGGGGGTGGCAGTGGCATTATTATTTCAGCTTACAGTTCCATATCACAGTCCATCCATCGGAGGAGGAGGTCAGGACATGGACTGGAGACAAGAACTGAAGCGCATGCCATAGAGGAGTGCTACTTACTGACTTGTTCCTCATAGTTTTGCTCAGCCTGCTTTCCTACAGCACCCAGGACCATCAGCCCGAGGGTGGCGCCACCCACAGTGGGCTGGACCCTCCCACATCAGTCATCAATCAAGAAAACACCACAGGCTTGCCAACAGACCAGAAAATGGGGCATTTTCTCAGTTGAGGTTCTGTCTTCCCAAATGACTCTAATTTGTGTCACGTGACAGAAAACTAGCCAGTCCAAGTGGCTCAACCAGTGCAAAGGGAAAAGTTGCTCCTGCCAGAGCTGTTACATCTCCAGACTCAAGGAGCCCACATGTGCCTGGGATGATTTCAATAGCTGATCACCGTTTCCCAGTATAGTACCATAAGGAGTTAGTATGAGGCCCTGTTTTAGTCTGCAGCACTGTATAAAACTGAGTATGGTGATACCTTCCTGTAATACCAGCTCTCAGGAGGGAGAAGTGGAAGGACGAAGAGTTCAAAGGTCATCCTTGTCTATGTAGCAACATTTAGGCCAGCCTTGGCTCATGAAATCCTGTCTTTTAAACACTGAGGTACCAAAAGGAGAAGGAATTCTGCCTCTAAATAGTTTGACTCAAACTGAGTCCTCAGTCCCTCCCTAAATTATAGCTCACCCTGCCTCACAGTGCTTAAATATGCCAGCTTCCTTCCTTAAAATCAGCTAGGCAGTCCTATACCAACCTCTAGCTCACTGGCTCTGAGTTTTTGGTTTGTTTGTTTTTTGTTTTGAGAAAAGTGACTGATACAAGGGATTGGGAGAGACATAGGCTATATAGCCAAGGAATGGGCCCTACTGGGGATGCTGAGCTAATAGGTAAACTCTGTGGGTAGCTGGAAGAGATGTTGATAGAAGTGATATACAGATAGAGGAATAACCTGTGTGTGTGCACACCCATGTATTCACTAGATCTGTGCTTAAA
>CABHPQ010132072.1:9043-23383 GCA_902168405.1 Peromyscus aztecus | reverse complement strand
ATCTGAAACTGTTGTGTTTGTTCATTGGCCTTTTTGCCCTAAAACACCTGTGTAGCTACAGTTTTCCTGCCTGGCCCACAGTCAGGCTAAATCTCTTTCACCTGCCAGTCCCACAGTCGCTCAGACCCAACCAAGTAAACACAGAGGCTTATTTTGCTTACAAACTGTATGGCTGTGGGAGGCTTCTTACTAACTGCTCTTATATCTTATATTAATCCATTTCTATAAATCTATACCTTGCCACATGGCTCGTGGCTTACCGGCGGCATCTTTACAAGCTGCTTGTCCTGGTGGCGGCTGGCTGGCAGAGCCTCCCTCTGCCTTCCTGTTCTTTTTATTCTCTCTGTTAGTCCCGCCTACACTTCCTGCCTAGCCACAGGCCAATCAGTGTTTTATTAGCAACACATTTGCCATACAGAACATCCCACAGCAATGGAGATGGACATTGGGACCCAGTAAGGACTGCACAAAAATCTCCATTTTCTGACATTCCTGGTTCCTCTTGCTTTCATTATTCCAATGCTGTAAGATCAGAATTTACCTTCTACTGTCTCTGAGTCAGAATTTCAGATATTCTTCATTTATCCCTGGGGCATTTTGGACCCCTTACTTTGGTCTATCTCACTTTTTTTTTGATCATTTCAGCATGCAGTGTGCATGGGTTAGACAGATTTAATTCAGCATTAGAGTCCTTTCCCTCCCCCTTCGATCTAAGAAGCTGTGATTTCATGGCATTCCACTGAATAACTGGGAAACCACTCTTTTGACTCTGAGAAGAATGCAGATTCCAAAGAGCAACTGGACTTACCTAGACAAACAAATAGAGTTTCTTATGTCAAGGTAAAAATAAATAATTAACTTGTAAATTATAATGATGCTCTGCAAATGGCATCGGTAAGATTATAAATAGTCAGTTTTTAGTGGTAAATATTCACTAAAATATTTGTTGTAAATTACTTTCAGAAATTATGGTCAATTAACAAAAAATTAGCAAAATAAAAGAAACGATGTTTTCACATGCTACCGGTGTTGATGTGTTGTGTCATATCCCATCTCTCTGCCTTCAGCCAATACAAACTAGAGCTTCCTAATGAGCAACAGCATAAAGAAATGTTCATTTCTATCTTTATAATATCTTATGTAAAGTAAGGAATCCATTTACCTTGTGGTAGGAGATCCACAGAAATAAATTTATCACTTCTGTGGTAGCCCATTTACTATCAAAACTGGGAAGTTTAATTTTCTCCAGAACTACAATGGCTTTGTTGTTTCAACTGATTATGTAAATATACTAATTGTTTTTTAAGATGAAAAAAAATCATTCCAGGTTGAGGGAAAAGACTTGAACTATCAATGAAATAAATTTATTTTATTTGTTATTTGTGTGTGTGTGTGTGTGTGTGTGTGTGTGTGTGTGTGTGTGTGTGTTGTTTGGAAGGGATACATGACACAGTGTATGAAGGTCAGAGGAGAACTTCTAAGAGTCAGTTTTTACCTTCCACTTCCTTATGGAAGAAGCTCAACATAGTTCTATGTATGCCAAGCTAGTTGGCCAGTGAGCTTCCAGGCAATTCTCCTTTTTTTGTCTTCCATTGTTGCCCAGGATTGCTGCGATTAGAGACACAAACAATCTGGTTTTGGGGGCGGGGGGGCAGAAATCAAATCAGCCTGTGAAGCTTGTGTAGCATGAATCTTAAAAGTTCTTATTAATAAAATCAAACCTCAGCCAGGTATTGGGGTGAACACTGGAAGATCAGAGAGACAGAACGAGCCACAGCTAACCTTTTGACTCTGAGAAGAATGCAGATTCCAAAGAGCAACTGGACTTACCTAGACAAACAAATAGAGTTTCTTATGTCAAGGCAAACCTGGCAAACTTCTCAGCTGGTCTTGCTTCCTCAGACTGGAAGCCTCTATGTCCTCATATCCGAATGGCTCTCAGCTGAACTGCTGCTAGAAGCCTGAATGATTAACCAGCCCAAATGCTTCTCCAGGCCAAATGCCTCTCCAGGGCAAATGCCTCTCCTGGGCAAATGCCTCTAGTTTCTGGTCCTCACGCCTTATATACCTTTCTGCTTTCTACCGCCACTCCCTGGGATTGAAGACTTGCTTTCTGGGATTAAAGGCGTGGGTCACCATGCTTGGGTGTATCCTTGAACACATGAATTTCTGCCTCTGGAATGCTAGGATTAAAGGCGTATGCTACCACTGCCTATCCTCATGTTTAATATTGTGGCTGTTCTGTCTCTGACCCCAGATAAGTTTATTAAAGTACACAATATTTTGGGGAACACAATACCACCACAAGCTTGCACACCAACAGTTTTCCCCATTGAGCCATTTCACAGACAAGTTTTTTTTTGTTTTGTTTTGTTTTTTAATGACGATCTTTCATACAAATTCATTTCTGTGTTTCTCCATGCATCCAGTTTAAGATAGATCCTACTGCTTGCAGTGACTTTGATAATTGAGTTTATTTAAAAAAAAAGGGATGATGTTCTTAAAAGTAATTCAGAGAACACATTTATACATTTATTTTCTCTTCTTTTCTGTCTTAGTTACTTTTCTATTGCCATGACAAAGTATCATGCCCAAGGTAACTTACTAAAGAAAACATTTAATTTAGGGGCTAAGGGTTCAGAGATCTGTTGGAGTCCATGACTGTCATGGTGGAAAGCCTGTCATTGGGCAGGCAGGAAGAATGGTGCTGAAGTAGTAGATGAGAAATTACCCCTGATCCACAAGCACAAGGCAGACAGAGACCTAACTGAGAATGATGTGTGTGGGCTTTTGAAGTCTCAAAGTCCACTCCAAGCAACACATCTCCTCTAATAAGGGAACACCTCCTAATCCTTCCCAAATGGTTTCACCAACTGGAGGTTAAGCATTCAAACATGATGGTGATCAATCTCATTAAAAGCACCACGCCTTCCTTCCTTCCTTCCTCTGCCACATAAAATGAATAAACCCACAGTCAGAAACAGTCTCAAAAAGTCTCAGTGATGGACTCTTTGATCCAAGTACCAGTTCCCAACTGAGAATCAAGTATTCTCAGAGCAATTGTAGATCTCTTTTATGTAGTTGAAATTTATTTTAATTAATTCATTTATATATTTATTTATTGTGTTTCTGTGTGACTGTACATTTCTGTGTGTGTGTGTGTTGCTCAATAGTTAGTTTTTTTTTGTTGAGATGGAACTGTATAATGGCAATAATGTCCTAGATGATGATAGTATAAAATTTACAAACTGAAGAAATATTCTCCAGGGGAAACTCTCATATGTTATCAATGTTACGAAAGTAAACTGTAGATCCAATGCTATGAAAGTGGAAGTTTTGAATTTTCCTGAGAAAAATTTAAACTTTGAATAATTCCCTAAGAAAAAAATCCCCAAACTATACATTGTGACTATAATATATGTAGTTTATTATTTGGAAGCCCATGAACTGTAGGCTGGTGGCTGTGGAGCCCCCATGGGACTGGACTTGGTCCTCTGGGTACGAAAGACAGTTGTTTGGC
The DNA here is from genome assembly GCA_902168405.1 of Peromyscus aztecus. Taxonomy (NCBI): domain Eukaryota; kingdom Metazoa; phylum Chordata; class Mammalia; order Rodentia; family Cricetidae; genus Peromyscus; species Peromyscus aztecus. The sequence goes on along the minus strand of CABHPQ010132072.1, from coordinate 19,863 downwards.
TCGACCTGTTGAAAGACAGTTGTTTGGCTCGACCTGTTTGGGGGCACTCAGGCAGGGGAATCGGGATCTGTCCCGGGTCTGAGGGTAGTCTTCTGGGAATCTGGTGCCTGTGGTATGATGCTTTGCACAGCCTTGGTGCAGTGGGAAGGGGCTTGGACCTGCCTAGGCTCAGTGTGCTGGCCTCTGCTGACTCCCCATAGGAGACCTCGATTTTGGGAATGTTGGGATGTGGGTGGCTTGGGAAAGAGGTCTGGGGGGGGGGGGGGGGAGGAGGGAGGAGAGGGGATCTGTGGATGGTATGTGGAGTGAGTAGAAAATTTCTTAATAAAGAAAAATGAAAAAATAAAATAAAATAAAACAAAAAACAAAAAAGATGTAGTTTATTAACTTCATTTATTTAACTGAATATTTATTCAGGGAATAAAAATTTCATTGATGTTTTTATCAATTTAAAATGACACACATGCACCACATGGCATACATGTATGAAGGTTTACAGGACAACTGATAAGAGTTGGTTCTCTCTTTTCACCATGTGGGTCCTGAGAAGTCTCAACTTGTCAAGCTTTGTAGCAAGCACTTCTGTCAAAGTCATCACACTGATACTTTTTAAAAAAATTGTTTTCTGCTTCCTAAACAAGGTATGCTCCATTTATTAAAATTTTACTAAGTACAAAACCAGAGACTAGTCTTAAGTAAAATCTTGTGTAGTACATGGAGAATGTGAGGGCAGCTACGGTAAGTAACTTACATTTTTTTTAAAGACATCATTTTAAAATTTATTCTTTGCTGGGTTGAAAAGTCATCAACAATCTTCCCCAGCTATGAACTGTGTCAGAGTACAAGTTTTATTTTGAAAAAAAAAAAAATAAGAAAACAAGACAAAACAAAACAAAAAACCCCACTTCTTCAAAATAGGTACTTGATTTATTCTCAGTAAGATTCTGGTTTAAGAGAAATGGGAATAAAAATATGTTACCAAATTGTAACATTTATTAACAAGTCTTAAAAAACTAACTAGAGATTATAAACGCCTGAGATATGAGAATTATGATTACTTTAACTTCATTTGGCAATGTAGCAGTGTTTAGTCAGTGAGGTAACTGCACTTTGAAAGCATTGCGTAGAAACAGCATAGGGGAGGATAGGTAACACACTCCTGCAGTGAGATTCAGAGCCCTGCCGAAGGGGATGGCAGGCCAGGAGAACTCAAGTCCTTCCTCCTGTTCCCAGGGTTTGCCTTAGATTCTGTGAACTGAGAGATTGTAGCACATTGACATTTTTTAGAAGAAAAACAAACCATTTTCTTGATTTAAGACTTAGAAAATGTTGTAATCTTTTTGTTTCTTTTTTAACGCACTCAAGGCCATATAAGACAGAATAAAACATCGTTATGTATGTAATGCTTCAGACTAGTTTGTATGAAATGAAAATATAATTATCCAAAAATTTAATTTTGTAAATGCTGAAAGTAGGTGATATTCAATGTCTCTGACAGGGAATGTTTATTTTTGAAACTTTATTCTGGCCTTTTACTTCATGCCATCTGGTAAACTTAACTGATAATCAAGGCTGAATAACTTAGAGTATCTACAATCAGTGTGTAATCAGATCTGATGAGAAAGCTTTTCCACGTGCTTATTGCATTCCCATGCAGATATCTCTTAAATGCACTGTTTTAAAGGGCTACTCTCTAAGCCCTCAGGTCTCCCTCTTGAACCAGAAACAGTCTTTTGTTTTCAATGTTCTGATATGTGACTATTTCCGATCAACCTAGGAGAAGAAATGGCATTTCAAATGCAGGTCTTAGGTTTTAAGACTTTTGTCCTTGTGTACAGGCTGAGACTGATGTGAGGATTGCTGTGAATATTTGCAGGAAAAAAAACTGCTTTATTCAGAGTCACTTCTAAATATTTGGCATCTGAAATGTTACTAAATGAAAATTAATTGCCTTTCATAAAAAGAGAAATTTTACAAGACTGTGTAATCATATTAGAATAATGACAGGGCTCACTAATGGAAATTAAATGTGATACTGGGTGTTCTGGCAGCATGGCCTGGGAACTGGGCTTGCATGTGAAAGTGTGATTTCTGTCCCCACTGAGTGGATTTTTGAATCTCAAAATAATTAGTTCTGTCAAAGAATTAATTTTGTTGACAGAATTAAGTTGAGAATATACAACCTCACATATATGTCCTCTAATTGTTTGGAATGAAAAGATGATATAAAACAATAATCTCAATTCTGGCTGTCAAAGTTGATCAAGTCATTCTTTTAATACTTTTGGGGTCGTGGTAATAACCTTGACTGTAGCCTGAAGTCATTGTCACTGCAGTTTACATGTAAGATACTGTCACTGATGAGCTTTAGGTGCGTGTAAGAAATGTAGCTGATTTCTACCACAAAACAAAACAACAACAGGAAAACAGCTTCAGTTAATGTGTTGCATTTTTGACATGCTCCAAGAAAATGAAAATGCAGTTGTATAAACCATGGTGTCAGTGGCTTCACTGGCAACTTTACTCACGTACAGTTATACTTACTAAGTTTGCTTGTTTCTTTCTTTCTCTTCCTTTTTATCTGCTCTCTCTCTATCTTCTAATGCATTGTGACACACAACTCTGAAATTATTCTGGTGACAGCAGCAGGGACAAACTCAACACTTATCAAATTGACTGTGACATTAGAAGAAACTGCTCTGAGCTCGTGCTTTGTGTCTAAGCCTCAGCAGTTTTCCTTTAGGACTGATAGGACTGACCCTGGCCAAACAGATCTCTCGGTTGTCGCTGATGCTTTCATTATGCAAGTACATCAGACTTTGTAGAAGCCTCTACTCCTGTGTTACTTAAAGTTGACTCCATTCCAAATATTGCCAGTGGATTAACTCAGGGAACTAAATAATGCTCTCAGATGTGCATAGCTCAAAGGAATAGTGTTGTTATGTAAATTAAGACCACTTGATCTTATATCCTATGCTCTTGACATTATGTTAGCGTTCCCATACCTGTAATTTTCCTAATAGATAATGGATTCTCAAAGCTGGATCTGTCATTAATTATCATAAACTTCACAATTCAAATTTTTGGCTTCTAAACTACAAATAAAGTGTTTTGTGAAATATTATAGTTTTGTTTTTGAGACTTGAAAATATATCTGTTTATGCTGAAGTGGATTTCCTTTTAGAAACACTTTATTTATATATAATATTATTGGAATTAAAAAGCAGTTTTGAAACTCAAATAAAATAATATTATTTAAGATCACAATGGACTACTCCCCAGTCTCACTGAAATACTTTAAATTGTTCCACATAATTTTAAAAATCTGTGCTAATGGAATTCCTGCACTGATGTATTTAAATTGCTCACTTGAGAATTACTGATTTTCAGCATCATATTTGTTGAAATACTTTAGCCTAAAATAACCTGATACTTAAAATTTCATCATGACAGATATGTTTCTGTCTTCGGAATGAAACAAAGATAACATAAAAATCTACATCTGAAACCTGTGGCTATACATAACAACATATAACAAAAATGTGTATGTGTACATATGACAGAATGTGACTGTAATCTGGCAGGTATGTGGCTAGAAGGGAATACAAAGTACTTTGCACAATGACTCGAGCACACTGTAGATTCAGGTATCCTTTTCCATTTGACATGGCAAACTAACGATGGTCGATTCTGTGCTATAATTTCTTTCTGCTCTGTAGATCCCTTGTCTCATCTTCTGCTTAAAGTAATCATCAATAACTGCAAATTTACAGTGTCAAAGATGCTATCCTCAAAACCCACTCATTCTTTGGACATAAAAATGTAACTCTTTGAACATGAAATCTTGTTTGATATTTTTCTTAATTTGTACAGGTATGGAGAATTGAATTCATACATCTTTTTCAGTTTTGAAACAGTTATCATTTGGTAACAAAGGGTCTTTTAAAATTACAATTAATTATTAAGTTATAAAATGACAAGTTTGAATTTTTTAGTTATAAATTTCTTTTTAAGTATATTGGAGCTTTGTCTGTGTATCATGTGCCTGTCTGAAACGGGCATTGGATCCCTGGGGCCTGGAGTTTTAGCTACCATATGGGTGCTATGAAGCAAACCCAGGTCACCTGGAAGAACAGCTAGGCCACTTAACCATTGTGCCATACTTTTCAGCCTCATTTTTGAAATCTTTAAGGATGTGGTTCTATATTGAGACATCTCAGAGAAACTGGAGGTGAGTGATATAAATTGTGAGGCTTTCACTCTGCAATTTAGCTTGTGGCATATGGTTAGCATCTTGTAATTAAGAGGACATAAAAAGGTCTACCCAAGTACAAAGTATATTAATTTGCTATCAAGGATGGCTCATCAAGTCTCATTAAGTGCGTAGAGTTTGTATTTGTGACTATTGCTCTGTGACTCAGGAGATGAGCCTCAGTGATTTTGGAGCTAAGACTGTTTCATTTTACCTCGCATGGCAGAGCTGGTCCTGGGTATAGAACAGGTCTCCCCTGCAGCCATAGAAGTTAGCCATACGTAGCAACTGTGCATATTTATGTAGACAGCTATATGGGGCTTCTTTGCTTTTACATTTTGCATAGTTTTTATTAAGAAACAAGGCCATGATATTTGACAATTTCCAGTAAGAGAATTGTGGATGTTTCCCATGCAAATGCCTTATACTCACATCACTAACCCTTTAGGAAGGAGAAACATTAAAAGGCCTTGTCCTAGTACAGAGCAATGACTTACAGATAGAAGAGTTGACAACAAGTTATGTATTTATCTATTTTCAGTAATTGAAAACTACATGTATTTATTTTGTGTATGTGTGAGGGGACAGTGCAAGTATGTCACAAGTTTAAGTCAGAGAGCAACTCCAAAGCATCAGTTTTCTCCTTCTACCATGTGGGTCCTGGAGTCAAAGGTTATCAGGCTTGGCTGCAAGTACCTTTACTGACTTTGACATCTTGTGCTCCAGCATCAAATAATCTAGATAAGCACTAACAAATCTAATGCATCACAGACAATGTGCTCTTGTTGCAAATATAATGGAAAGATGATTCCCAGAAAAAAACTTTTGTAAAACGTCTTAGATACTTCAGAAACACTGTTTTTCAAATAAAAAATAATGTCCCATGGTGTAGAATTCTTGAACTACATAAATTTTAAGTTAATATGCCATGAGAATAAAGACTCGCAAATTCACGAGTAAACACTCTCCCCTCCTAGTGATGGAGACCACATTGTGACCAAAGCTGAGTTCATCTTGCTGCTTGCACAAAGATGCACCTCGAATTGATAGAGTGCGTTGTTTTGTCAACTGGACATGGGCTTAACAGCACTGCTATCATCTGTACTACTAGACTTTTGAGCCTTAGTTCCTTTCTTTAGGAAATAGCACTTATACTGCATGCCTCATCTGCTCATGAAGAAATAATAAGAACGGCACAGCTCCTGGTTCAAATTGTCATATAGGACAAAATGTAACTTATAAAGAATTCTTCATGGAGCCACAGTGTTACATATCCTTGGACCTTTAGCTCCAGGCTAATGCAGGTCTCAACATAGTAGGCTGATTTCTTCTTGAAACCTTGCAAAGGAAGGAAGTGCAATGCTGCTTCTAAATGGGACACATTTAGAACACAGTTGATTCAGAGTGTTCTGAGAACAATGGATGTACCAAGATCTTGAGTATTGCATTGCTGTAGACACCCAAGTATTATGATTTAAAATGAGACTTTAACTTGTATATTTGTACTCCTACAGTGAAGTATGTGAAACTAGGTAACTTATAGAGAATAGATATTTATTTTTAGAGTATGGGAAATTCATTGGCAAGGCTTTAATAGGGTTGCTATATGGTGAAGCCCTGGGCCTAACTTCCCGAAAGACACTTTGAACACGTCCTTCAGCTGGGAACTGGATACACATGCAAAGGAGAATAACCTCTTGTCTTCAGTTTCTTTTTAAATGTGTGTGTGTGTGTGTGTGTGTGTGTGTGTGTGTGTGTGTGTGTGTTGTGTAGATGGTCATGTGTATGCAAGTGTATGAGTATATAGAGAGAGGCCAAGGTCCACAAAGAGAAGAAGTCTCACTACATCTGAAAACTACCAATATAAGACTAGCTTACCAGCAAGTTTCAAACATCCTCATCACTGCATTTCTAGATTAGGGAGTATGGGTGCATGACACTGAACCTGGTTTGTCACACTGTTGTATGTTCAAACGTAGGTGCTCATTCTAGTGTCACAAGCACTCACTGAACTATGTCCCTAGCCCATTTAGCTTTTTGGTAAGGTTTCTAAGCACACTTACGAGAGTACTCTTCTTTAACTTAATCATCTCATAAGGGTCCCAACTATTTAAGGTATGACAGTAGGGTGTAAGTTTCATCCTGTGAATTTTTGAGGAATACATAAATCATAGCAATTTCAGGGGGTTTTGTTGTTGTTGTTTGGTTTTGGCTTTTGTTTTTTTTTGTTTTTTTTGTTTTTTTTTCAAGACAGTGTTTCTTTGTGTAGCCCTGGCTGTCCTGGAACTTGCTTTGTAGACCAGGCTGACCTCAAACTCAGAGATCTACCTACCTCTGCCTCAGCCTCCAAGTGCTGAAATTAAAGGTCTGTGCCACCTGCCCCAGCTACCAATTTCAGTTTTATCTTGATCTAAGAATAGGCAATGAATGCCCTTAGCCAAAATTTTGAGTAGCATTTTTGTGGTATGTGAAATGTGGTATACAGGAGTCTTCTGCCTCAGAAAGAGACATGGTATAACAGGTAGAGGCACTGTGATAAATGAGAGGGTTCCCTTAAAAGCCCTAGTTGTCCTAGCCGATTTGTGCCCAAGAAGTAGCCCTTGCATGTAAGTGTTTGATTGACCCTCAGGGAATCAGTGCTAAGACTAATCAGCCTGCTGCATATGAAAACAGAAGAGAACATCAGCACTGTTTTAAAGATCATGTGACTTTAGGAGTTTCATGCTTTAAAAACCTATGCACATACTTGCCATGCCTATACTTTTCTGTATAAATTCTTCTAAAGCTGAGGTCATTATGGTTTGTGTTTATGATCCTAAATGATCATCCATTTTCTTTTTGTCAAATGCATTTCAGAATCACCATGTAAACAATAGCTACCCAGTAATCACAATTATGCTGAAAACTGCCTTGGCAAAAACAGAACATTTTCACTCACTTATTAGAGGAAACCACTTCATGCTGATTTTTAAATAGCGATTACTTTCCTGTATTGTGTATTTTATACACTGGTGATAACCTTTTTGAGTGAAGGAACATTTTTATACACCATTTCAAATAGTGACTGCCATTTGAAATAAGCATTATACGTGTCTTAAATCATTATTTAGCTTATTTTACTTTTGACATGTCTCAAAAGCTATGCATAACATTTAAAATAAGAGCATTTTAGATAACAGTAACAGGTATACAGCATTTATCTGGTTCTCAAGTGTGCTTCTACTCTTCCCCCAAATATGATCATGTCTGCCAGGTCGAGCATCTCTACCTCTTCACATATAGAAGCCCTTATGCTTGATTTAGATAGCTGCTCATGCCAGAAAGGACATTATTAGCTTGGTGTGTAAGGAAGGAAAGGAAACAATCTCGATACACAGTTTGTAAGAGGGAATAAATTTTCAGCTGACACAATGAGGAAAAACCTATTTCCTGCCTCTGAGTTATGACAGGGCCTCTCATAAATGCTAACCTTCCAGAAAGTTATTTTTTTTCTTCCTTCAGAATCTTTGACTGTTTCTGTTAATATTTTTGACTGTCAGTAAAACCCACTATGTGGTCATTGAAAGCAGTGGATATTCCTGTGAATGTTGTCATAGAATTATCTCAAAACTATAAAAAAATGAACTCAACTGATATTTAACTAATATTTTGAGGCAGAGGTCATAGTGATAGTAAGAAAATAATTCATGGTAACAACAAAGATACCTAGATAGTAGAATTATATCCAACTGGTCACTCCGTTTTAATTAATTGTGTATATACTCTATTAACTAAGTTAAAATTAAATGCAAAATGTACTCAATCTTTGATCTAAGTGATATTTAAATAGTTAAAATGTATGTTACATATAAAAATGTAATACATAATATGTAAACTCTTCATGTGGCATAGTAAGAAAAGTAAAGAGAATAATCAGTAAGATATAGGGAAACAAAAGTAGTTTACTTTCTTTATATACAGTTTCTTCTACAATTATCAAAAAATCAGATGTATGGTTTACCTTCACTTACAAAATTGTGTCCATCTCATGGGCAAAACAGCTAAATTTATTTAATGAAAATGTAGTGTAGAGAAATTACTTTAGAACTATAGGAATTTTCTCCATTTTAAAATCCATGAAAATTGATATAACAATATGCTGTGAGAAAATTAATACATAGGAGTCATTTTGAAATTCTTCAGTGACGCTGTACGGTGGTGGTGCATGCCTTTAATCCCAGCACTTGGGAGGCAGAGCCAGGTGGATCTCTGTGAGTTCGAGGCCAGCCTGGTCTACAGAGCGAGATCCAGGACAGGCACCAAACTACACGGAGAAACCCTGTCACGAAAAACCAAAAATAAAATAAAAAAAAAAAAAAAAAAAAAACTTCAGTGACAACTGTATCAGTCATAATTGTTGGTCATAATTGTTGTCAATGAGTCAAGCAAACGTTGTGTCTGTCTAAGAGGATAAAATGAGAGAAGTCCTCTGGGAAGCAGTGAACTCAGGACCTCTCTAACTATACTGGCATAAGCGTCTCTGTTCCCCAGATGCCCATAGACAGCCCCGTGTAAGTCACAGGACTTCCTTGAACTTGCTTTGGCTCTCCATTTTCACATTGCTCCGAGAGACACAGATCTGTTACTGAAACGTTTGACTTAGCATATTTTTAATGTTAATTTTATGTGTATGGGTATTTTGCCTGCATATAAGTATGTGCATGCCTGGTTCCCATAGAGGCAAGAAGAAAGCGTTGAATCTTCTGGAACATGAGTTATAGACAGTTGTGAGTTACCATGTAGTTGATCAAAATTGAACCATGCAACATTGGATGAGAAGCCAGTGTTCTTAACCACTAGACTATCTCTCCAGTCCCATCATAGACATTTTGTAACTGTAACAGCTTTATCATAGTGTGAGTGAACTTACCCACCTGAAGATTAATTTCTATCCATCTCGATCACTTGGAAGCTGATAGGAACTGAAAACAGTCCATGTATCAATAACTGGTGACAGATAGTCTACAATAAACTAGCAATCTCTTGAATCTGATTTTCCATGGACCATCCCTATAGGCACACTACTTATAGCAGTATCTCAATTGTTAAAGGAAAGTTTCTAAAATAAATTCATAAAAACAAACTTTGTCCAACACAGTTACTTGAAAGTATTAAGCATACACTCCTGATGCATCTTACATAACCATCCTTATATGAATTATCCAAGGTTTTGCATGCAATATCAAGACTTAAGAGAACATGAAAAAAAAAAAACAAATTGTTCAGAACACTGCTTTTACACAATCAAAGGCCAGAACTTCTATGACACCCTGAAATGTGCACCCTGATATGCTCAATAAGGATTTAATGTGAAAGACACGATACATGCAAATGCTAATTGCTCAGGAGTAAAAGGCAACTATCAACCAATGCCTCTACATGTCACTTGCTGATTAAAACACCTTATAGCAAAGTTGATTCACAAGAATCTCTTCTACATTTCAGTGACCTTATAAGAAATATTATTGCATTCTATACCATATCAAAATGGAGCTTGAAAATTTTTGGACAGGAATTCATGAAAACCATTAAGAATTAGTATTCAAACCTACTTTCAGAAACATTATCAGAAAATTGTCTGACCAGGTAAGATTTTTTTAAAGATGTGTAAATTATCCTTGGATTAACTCAACTGAATATAACAAATAAAATTTTTGTTAAATAAACACTACATGAGAGCACAGACCTCTCTTTTGCCTTGTATTCAGGATAATAACTATGTGGATCAATTAATTTCCTAATTTCTGTGACAAAATAACCTGATAAAAGTAATGTAAAAAGTGCAGGGTTATTGGGGCTCAAGTTTGAAAGTATAGGTGGTCTGCAAATGGTGGTAGCAAGAACTTGAGGCAGGTGGTCATTTTATATCTAAAGTCAGAACCAGAGACAGATAAATGCTGATGCTTTGTGAATTTCTTTTTGTATTCAACCTGACAGCATCTCAGAGGATGCTGCTGCTCATATTCAATGTAGGTGTTTCCTCTTCAGCTTATTATTTTTGGGAAAATAAAAAAAATCTCATAGACATAACCAGAAGTCTGTTGACCTTATATTCAGTCAAGTTGATGATGATGATTAACAATCACACTATACTATTATTTTAATCACTTGATATGTGCCAAATACTATACTTATTCTCATACTATATCTTATTTAAATACCCAAAGTCATAGCAACAAGTACTGTTATATTTCACTTACAGAATAGTCATGTCAAAAAGGCTGAATAAATGCTCAAAGTTGCACAGCTGGGAAAAGGCGGAGCAGAGATTTGATCTCTAGTTTGCACAACCATACTAACAAAACATTCTAAAACCTAAGGTACGTTTGTCCTCTAAGTAAGGAAAGTCTATCCCACTAATGATGCTAGTGTTAAAGGGCAGTGCAAAGTCTGTGTGCAGACTGCAATGTCTATTGAACTATGGCATTTGGTAGGATAATTACCTCATGACTACTGTCACTCACGGCTACTGTCACTCATGGCTACTGTCACTCATGACTACTGTCACTCATGACTACTGTCACTCATG
>CABHPQ010132071.1:0-11325 GCA_902168405.1 Peromyscus aztecus | reverse complement strand
GTGTGTGTGTGTGTGTGTGTGTGTGTGTGTGTGTGTGTGTGTACGTGTCACAGTATACATGAGAAGGTCAGAAGACAATTTGGAAGAAAGAAAGCTCTCTGCTTCCACTGTATGGATCCCTGGGATTGAACTGGGTTTTTTGGCTTAGAGGTAAGTACCTTATTTGCTGAACCATATCACTGGACTAATAAAATTACCCCTTTGCTTATTACCCAGTCAGAATATATTTAAGCAATATTTCATTAAAATCTTTTCCACTAGTTAATAAAAAATGTACAATGTAAATGTAAGAACTGAAAAGAATGTGTCATTAGTGAAAGGCTTTTCTGCTCTTATTTCTTTTCAGAAAGAGACCACCCCAAGGAAGAAAAGAACATGGAACTCAGGTGTGCTACTAATGGCAGAGAAATTGCTTAGTTTCTTGGATCATGAAATAATTGGGTTTCTCTCAGGTTTATGAGATAGTTGATATAAATCACTTAGCACAATATTTAGCTGTTAGATGTATATGGTTGTGCAAAATTGGTTTTGAATATTTTGTTCCTTATCAGTAAAATCAGTCTGTCTAGCAAATCTTCAGAATAAGAACTTGTATATTTTGCCAACTGGACTGGGCAAGTCAAAATTTGGGTTATACCACTGGCTGTAGAGTCTTTGGTAATAAATTGGATGTCTCTTACCAGTGAACAAATATACAAATACATGTGGAAATACACATGCAACATTAAGTCATCATCAAGCATGGTTTGGTGTGGTCGATAATAATCCAACTGATGAAAAGGACAGTAGAAACAGAACTTGAACTTTGCAAACGCACAGTTTCTGTGTCTCCAGCACTGACTTTCCCTCCTAATGCTGCCAGGCAGCTGCCGCTCTACTCCAAGGCCCATCTGTCGTCTCTGCACTAAACTGCCTCTGTCCTGTAACCCTTGCTGTTTTCTTTACTGACAAATCCCCATTTCTGTGAGCAAGGTAGATGTGTGTCCAGTGTTACTTGTGTAATGGTATTCATCTTGTTCTCATTTCTTTGGCTTCTTTGAAGCTTGAGCATGGCCATATAACCCAGTTCTAGTCCTTGATTCTGAAGAGAAGATCACTCCAGAGCTAACATTAGCATGGCAGCCAACATCTTAAGGAAAACTAAGAGAAGGGGAAACAGAAGGAAGAAAGGAAGGAGAGAGGAAGGGAGGGAGGGAGAGAGAGAGGGAGAGAGAGAGAGAGAGAGAGAGAGAGAGAGAGAGAGAGAGAGAGAGAGAGAGAGAGAGAGAGAAGAGAGGAGAGAGGAGAGAGAGAGAGAGAGAGAGACCACCCCAAGCCATTTATTACTATGAAAAACAGGAACACTGATTATACTTTACAATTTCTTTGAAACTCTTTTCTTTAACTATGTGCTATAAACCATGTTAGATAATTTCTGTCACTAGCTCACAATTTGGCACACAGGTATATTAGTTTACTTCTGTTTTCAGTTTCTAGGGATTTTCCTTCATGAAGTCTGGATACAGAAGACCACCAGTTTTGTTTACAAATGTGTAGGGGAAATAAATTATCTCTTACCTCTTCTGTTACTCTGTTCAAGCTCCTAAGGAATGGTTGAAAAACTGTACATTCAGCTGGTATAGTCTCTCTACTTTTTATTCAGTCCCCCAGATTCAAATATAAATATATATATGTATTTTTGTTCATATGCAATATACATACATGTATGTATATTGTTCACACATACATTCTGGTTCATATATATATATTCTTGTTCATATACACACATATATTCATATTCTTGTTCACAATACACATGTATATTCTTGTTCATATACACACATATTCATATATGTTCATATATGCACATATGCATATATTCTTGTTCATATATACACATGTATATATATTCTTTTTTTTTTTGGTTTTTCGAGACAGGGTTTCTCTGTGTAGCTTTGCACCTTTCCTGGAACTCGCTTGGGAGAGCAGGCTGGCCTCGAACTCACAGAGATCCGCCTGCCTCTGCCTCCCAAGTGCTGGGATTAAAGGCGTGCGCCTTGTTCATACACACACATATGTTTATACACAAACAAGAAAGTCATACTGCTCTTAGAGTAGTAGTTAGAAATGTTCTTATGGTGGAAGAGTTCTCTATCAAACTTGAATGAATAACAACTTTATCACAAATCAGAAAGTTGTCAAAGAAGTGACAGCATTTAATAAGTAATCCTATTTTCTTAGCATATTGTTAATAATTTGTCAACTTGCTGTTAATTAAACAGCACCTTACATTATCACCTTTGCCTGAAAATATTCTAAGTAAATTTTCTGAAAGTTCATCATTCACTCCATGAAGCACATACCCCTTCTAAAATTGTATGATTAGATGTAGAATGATCAGTGAGCCGCCGGGGACCATATCTAGAGATTAAGTGCTAAGTAATAATAAAGACAGGGTTTAGATGACAGAATGATTCAATGGAGGGAGATGGTGCTTATGTTTCTCGTGTCCTGTAGAGGTTTTGAAAGGTTATGCTGGTATGGCTATGGTGACATTTCAAATGGATTTTAGTTTAAATTAATCTAACAGAGAAAACATAGTCTATTGTTAATCTATATACAGGAGTTTATCATCCACTCCATGAACCACACACTCCTTCTAAAATTACATAATTAAATGTGGAATGATCAGTAAGCCCTCTGCTTCTGACATTCTTTCTGCCCTATTTTTGTGACATTCCTTGAGTTTTGGAGGGGATATGTAGGTCTTCCATTTAGGACTACCTATCACTTCTGTGAGTTACCAATGCTCTTCCTTTCTTTTCCATTTTGAAAGGGTCTGTTTTTCCTTTTCCAGATAATTCTTCAACAGATTGCCTGAAAACAGCTTCTAATCTGCCATCTTACCAGGAGGACTTACTGAATAGATTCTGGGATAAGTCTCCTGTCAATGCAAATTTGAGACTGGTTTCACATAGCTTCCAACTGAAAAATGGTTCAGACAGGCTTTGTTTACCCATCTTAGGAAACTCTTCCTACAACCAAGGGTTCTGCATCATTGACCATTACATTTCTCAGCTGCAACAGTGTGGACACTTTTTCATTTAGATGAGGTACCTATGATCCCCTTTGCTATTAGGTAAAAAGACCTCAGAGGCTCTCCCTTAGGATCCCATGACTTGTCACACTTCTACTCATAAGTGTTTACACCTGATAGCACTTGGGTGTTAGCTCCTTATGGGAAGTGTCAGGTCTGCAGGGTCAGATTCCGTGGAATGTGGCCTGGGCACCATATGGAGGTTTTCTAGTCACCCTTTGATCATCCTCAGGGTTTACAAGGATTTAGAGACCCTGGGAGAGTCAAGAATAGAACTGAAGGGAAATTTATAGCTTTTGCCTGTTCTTTACTGCTGGCCCTGCTACTGCAGAGGGCACAAACCATGTAAATCTCATAGTTGCTGATAATCTGGTTCAAACAGGTTATCAATCTCCAGTTGAGATGTCTCCAGCCTTTTGTTGGAGAACATCATTTAAAGTGTGTTTCATTTTTTTCCTACTGTTTTTCTTAATAATTAAAAGATGAGTTTGATTAAATAAAATTAACATACCAGCAGAAGGCTGAGTCAGCAAGTAGCTGACAGGAGGTGGTAAGGAGGAACCATGTGTAGCAAGGATTTTTTAAATGGGGGCTGAGAAAAGGATGGTGAGTTTTTTGTTTTTGTTTCATTGTTTTGGGTTTTTGTTGTTGTTTTGTTTTGCTTTTCGAGACAAGGTTTCTCTGTGTAGCTTTGGTACCCATCTTGGATCTCGCTCTGTAGACCAGGCTGGCCTCGAACTTACAGAAATCTGCCTGGCTCTGCCTCCCTTTTGAAGACACCAGCAAAGACACCAGCTACTGACTATTCAGCCTCTCTGAATGAGCAGAATTCTACCTAAACCATTGAATTATGAGTTCTTTAGATTTAGATAAGTTCCCTTAGTAGCTTTGAAAGAGTCAGTTCCTGAGGGAACAAAATCCCCTCAAGCTGAGGCCCTTGTGACCAAAGCCATTGCTTAAGGGGCAGCCACCACAGATAATTAAAAAACTGCTTACAACAATTGTCGCCCAACGGGGGATAGAACCACTTGGAAGGAGGGTTCATGCCAGCCAACTCTGCTGCATCTGCCATTTGGGGCTCTCCACACTAGCAGTTTGCAGCTGCTTGCCCAGAGAAGTCAAGAGAATTGGTGAGAGACTTGGGAAACCCTTTAGGAGAGTAGGAGAGAGTTAAATAATATTGAAAAGAATTTTTTTTCTACGTTAAGAATGGGACACAACAATGCAGGGTGCAAGGGCTCTCTATACTGCTACCTTAGAAGCCTTTAAGTTAGAATCAGAATATGGAAAGATTAATGATTTAACTAACACTGATATAATACCAATAATACATACTATCAATGTGGTAATTGATATCAATAATAGCCTTGGTGGTTTTTTTGTGCTAAATATGACAAGTGAATTAATAGGATACAGGCCTTAGAAAAAAGAAAAAAGAGAAATGCTCAGACACAGACAGAGGAAATTAGAGCAGAATTCACCACACTATTGCATTGTGAAACTGGAGAGGAATGGTCTAAGGTTATTAGAACACCAACTTTAATATATCCAATTACGGTTCAACAACAACCACCAGATGATATGTAGCCCCAAAGCGATGTACAAGTTAATTGGAATCCTGTAGATATGTAAGACTTGAAGAGATTTAAGAAAGCAGTAGTTTCATATGGTATGCATTCACTATTTGTAAGAGAGATGTTAAATGCATGGACAACTAGGACTAAAATTATTCCATAATATTGGAAGGATTTAGTTTCAGCAGAAGTAGAAGCTGGTCCTCAATTACAATGAAGAACTTGGGGGAGAGAGGAAGCCAGGGCCCTGGAACAATGAGGTAGGGCTAGAGGTCATGAGATTTCCCAAGACCAAATTCCTGGTGAGCATCAGTATGCTGATTTGCAAAGATAGTGTATGTTGAATGATAACACCCTGATTTTATGTCATATAGCAGCTTTGAAAGTGCGGATATGGTTGAAGGATCAGGAAAGAAGACTGAATAATTTATTAAAATTATACAAGGCCTGAAAAAAGCTTTCTATGGTGATATTTTCTTTTGTACTTAAATGTTATTTGTATGTTAATAAATAAAATTGTCTGGGGGTCAGAGCTATTAGCAAGCCATAGGAAAGCAGGGCGGTGGTGGCGTATGCTTGAGGTCCCAGCACTTGGTAGGCAGAGTTAGGTAAGTCTCTGTGTGTTCAGGGATACAGCCAGCATTGGATACATATACCTTTAATCTCAATACCAACCATGGAACACCTGGAGGTCTATACAGACAGGCTGTGATGAGGCAGTCATGTGGTTGGGTTTACAACCAATGAGAAAGCAGAACAGAAACTCTATATAAGGACTTTAACACAGGAGGTGCTGCTGATTCGGAGAGGTAGGACCACCACAGGAGGAAGGGTAAGGTTTTAGCTCTTAGCTCTGACCTCTTGGCTTTCTTCCTTGAATTGGTTCTGTGTTTTTTATTTAATAAAACGGTTGGTTACATCTACATTTGGCGCCCAACGTGACAAGAATCCATTAAACCGCTTGGCTTGGCTTGGCAGCAGGTCCGGTTTCTGGCCTGGGTGGCCCGGCTCCCTAGCTCAGGCCCAGGTCTGACTGACCCGCAGCTGTTGCTACTTGCTTAAAGCTAGTGCTACAAACAACTCAGACCTGCCCTGCTGAACAAGACCCCTGCCTGTAAAGCCAAGGCTTGACTTGGCTCAAGCAGCTCCGCTTTTTTGCTCTCTCTCTATCTCTCTCTCTCTGAATTCACACCTGGAACACCAGGTAGCTGTTTTGAAATTCCCTTGGATTTCTACTGTTCTACACAGACTTGGTAAGTCAATTAACATATCTATTTAAAAGAGAATTTTTTTTCTACATTAAAAAATGGGCTTTATGTGTACATTGGAAGAAAATTGGGCTTTGTTTGAAATTTTAGGCACTCTGACAATGGAACAACTATATGAGAAGATTAATATTGATCGAATTATTCAGTTTATTACTTTTTTATCCTCATTGTACTATTTAAAAAGATAGTCAATTTAAGTGCCAGGATAACAGTCTTAGAAAAACTTGTTAAACCTGTAAAAATGAATTATAGAGATCAAATTCAGACAGACAAAATTAACAGTGAAGTTGTTTCAAAATTGGATCATAAGGTTACAGAAAGAAAACCTGTTTTCACACAATCATCCTTAATTTATCCGGTAGCCATACAGCAGCTACCTGGTGAAGAGAATGAACAAAATGTTTGGATTCCAATTGAAATGTTAGACTTACGAAGATTTAAGGAGGCAATAGCATCATATGGCATGCATTCCCCATATGTAAAACAAATGTTAAACACCTGGTCAACTTGTAATAGGATTTTACCAAAGGACTGGCGGGATCTAGCACAGACTGTTCTTGAGCCTGGACAAAATCTTCAGTGGAAAATGTGGTTCAGGAACGAGGCTAAAAATATAGAAAAACAATGGAGGGATAATGGAATACAAGTCTGCCAGGATCAGATTATTAGAGAAGGCCAATATGCTTCAGTACAAGCACAATGTTTATATGATGTCCAAATCCTAATTCTGTGTCGAACGGCAGACTTGAATGCATGGACAGAGTTGAGGAACCAGGAAAAAAAAAACTGAGTCATTTACAAAGGTCATACAGGGCCCAAAAGAATCTTTCACAGATTTCCTACAAAGATTGACTTCAGCCGGGCGGTGGTGGCGCACACCTTTAATCCCAGCACTCGGGAGGCAGAGGCAGGTGGATCTCTGTGAGTTTGAGGCCAGCCTGCTCTCCCAAGCGAGTTCCAGGAAAGGCGCAAAGCTACACAGAGAAACCCTGTCTCGAAAAAAAAAAAAAAAAAAAAAAAAAGATTGACTTCAGCAGTACAGAGAATGGTTCCAAATTCAGAGGCTAGTCAGATAATAATTGAATCTTTGGCCTTTGAGAATGCAAATGCAGCATGCAAAAGAATAATCAGGCCGTTAAAGGCAAGATCTGCACCTTTGAAAGATTGGATTAGAGACACGGTTAATGTTGAGGCTCATGACCAGGATGATATGTGGGTAGGAGAAGCAATGTCAAAGGGTTTGAGAAATGTTAGATGTTTTGGATGTGGAAAGCAAGGACATTTAAAAAAGGACTGTAAACAGGTCATTCCTAGAAATAATGTTTCTTCAAAGAACACTCGCAACAGAATGCCCCTTCCTTCAGGAGTATGCAGAAGGTGTGGTAAGGGAAAACACTGGACAAACGAGTGTAGATCAACAAGGGACAGACAGGGTAATCCTTTGCCTCGGGCTTCGGGAAACTCTCAGAGGGGCCTCAGGCAGGCCCCCACAGTAAATCCAGTTCAAATCTTTCCAGCAATTGTAGAGGAAACCCCTACTCAAAGCAACTAAATAAACAAATGCCTATTGGAATAAATCATGTTGTTTGGGATGATGAAACAGATAGAATAGGAAATTCAGGAAAAAACATAAAGAAAATTTTTTGGCAAACTGCTATTAATGAACAAAGACCAAAACTAACAATAAAAATAAACAGTGTTTTGTTGTCTGGTCTGGTAGACACAGGTGTGGACATTACCATAATTGCACCAGAATTTTGGCATCCAACTTGGCCTCTTCAAGAGGTAAACATTCAACTGTTAGGAATTGGGACATTATCTTGAGTGAAACGGAGTGCAAGATAACTAGAATGTATAGGTCCAGAAGGACAGAGAGCAAAATTAAAACCATATGTGGCTAACATAGCTATGAACCTGTGGGGTCGAGACTTGTTACAACAATGGAATACACAGATAAACATCCCTCCAATCTCAGAAACAAATCATAAACTAGTACATGTTTCTGAGAGAAATATTAGAAGATATTATTCTAATGAGTGGTCACCAGCCATCCATGTGATAAAAAAACAGGCCACAATAACTGATAATCTTATCACCAACAGCTATACCTTTAAAATGGTCAACAGACAAGCTTGTGTGGGTTCAGCAATGGCCTTTAACAACAGAGAAACTCCAGGCTTCAGAAGAGCTGGTAGAAGAGCAGTTAAATGCTCAGCATATTGAAGAATCAACCAGCCCTTGGAATTCTCCTGTATTTGTTACTAAAAAGAAATCTGGTAAATGGAGAATGGTAACAGACCTTAGAGCAATTAACAAAGTAATTCAGCCAATGGGCTCTCTACAATCTGGAATTCCTTTGCCTACTCTGTTACCAAAAGGATGGCGTCTCATAGTTATTGATTTAAAAGACTGTTTCTTTTCAATACCCTTACAAGAAAATGACAGAGAAAGATTTGCTTTCATAGTGCCTACTTATAACAATTCTCAACCGGTTAAAAGATTTCAATGGAGGGTCCTATCACAGGGAATGTTGAATAGCCCAACTCTGTGCCAATATTTTGTACAACAGCCATTGGAAGTGGTATGTAAAAAATTTACTAAATCTATAATTTATCATTATATGGATGATATTTTACTAGCTGACTCAAATGCAAGTATTTTAGAAAGAATGTTTGAAGAAGTAAAGAAAATTTTGCCTTGCTGAGGATTATAAATTGCTCCTGTAAAGATACAAAGAGGAGATTCTATTAATTATTTAGGATATAAAATAGAGCTACAAAAAATTAGAACCCAAAAGGTGCAAATTAGGAGAGATCGATTACAGACTCTTAATGACTTTCAAAGATTATTGGGAGACATTTCTCATCTAAGAACTATTGTTGGGGTAAAAAATGATGAACTAAATAATTTGTTCAAAACCTTAGAAGGTGACAAGGACTTAAATAGTCCAAGAGAATTATCACCTGAAGGTGAGAAAGAATTGGCCTTGCTAGAAAAGAAAGTACATGAAGGGCACGTAGATTGTATTGATCCAAAGCTGGATTGCATTTTGGTTATTTTACCTTCTAGGCATTCTCCCACAGGAATACTAATGCAGGGGGAAGATATTATATTGGAATGGATATTTTTACCAAATAAACTGAATAAAAAATTAAAAACTTATGTGGAAAAAATCTCTGACTTGATTTGGAAAGGAAAATTGAGACTTCATCATTTAGCAGGAATAGACCCAGCAGATATTGTCATACCTTTAACTAAGGAGGACATTGAAAAATTATGGATAGAAAGTGAACCTTGGCAAAAGGCTTGCAGTAATTTTTTGGGGGAAATTAACAGCAAATATCCCAAAAGTGATAGAATTGATCTTATAAAGAGAGCTGATTGGATCTTACCTTGAATTGTATGCGAAAAACCCATATCTGGAGTTCGTACATTTTATACAGATGCCAACAAACAGGGAAAGGCAGGTTACAAATCCGAAAATTTAAGTAGAGTGGTTCAAAGTCCTTATAATTCAGTTCAAAAATCAGAATTATATGCTATTCTGTTCGTATTAATGGATTTTTCAGAACCTCTCAACATAGTAACTGACTCTCAGTATGATGAAAGAGTAGTATTACATATTGAGACTGCAGAATTTATCCCTGATGCTTCAGAATTAACTTCACTATTCATTCAGTTACAAGATACAATCAGGAAAAGGAGTCATCCTTTATATATAACTCACATTCGATCCCATACTGGTCTGGCAGGCCCTCTAGCACAAGGCAATGATGAGATTGATAAATTATTGATAGAAAATGTGCTGAAGGCCTCAGCATTTCATAAAAAACATCATGTCAATAATAAAGGTTTAAAAAAGGATTTTTCCGCTGGGCGGTGGTGGCGCACGCCTTTAATCCCAGCACTCGGGAGGCAGAGCCAGGCGGATCTCTGTGAGTTCGAGGCCAGCCTGGGCTACCGAGTGAGTTCCAGGAAAGGTGCAAAGCTATACAGAGAAACCCTGTCTCAAAAAACCAAAAAAAAAAAAAAAAGGATTTTTCCATAACCTGGCAACAAGCCAAAGAAATAGTAAAGAAATGTCCTACTTGTTCCTTCTACAATCAAACACCATTACCAGCAGGATGTAACCCAAAGGGTACTCAGAGGAATGAAATCTGGCAGATGGATGTGTTTCACTTTGCAGAATTTGGAAAACTGAAATATGTACACCACATCATAGATACATATTCAGGATTTCAATGGGCAACTGCTTTGAGTTCAGAAAAAGCTGATTCTGTAATCACTCATTTGCTAGAAGTTATGGCCATTATGGGTATACCTGCACAAATCAAAACTGACAATGCTCCATCATATGTCTCTGTTAAAAAGAAACAGTTTTTTGTTTATTACAATATAAAGCATGTTGCAGGTATACCACATAATCTTACAGGTCAAGCAGTTATAGAAAGATCAAACAGAACTCTAAAAGATATGCTAAATAAACAGAAAGGGGTAACAAAACCCCCCAGAAACAGATTACATAATGCTCTATTAACTTTAAATTTTCTCATTGCCAATGAGAAAGGAACAACAGCTGCAGAGAGACATTGGATAATAGAAAAAACTACAGAATTAAATCAACCTATATACTTTAAGGATATGCTGACCTCAGAATGGAAACCAGGATATGTGTTACATTGGGGATGAGGTTTTGCTTATGTTTCTATAGGAGAAGAAAAGCTGTGGGTACCATCAAAATTGATAAAGGTTCTATTTGAACAAGAGAGACCTCTTAATTAGAGGAGGTAATAGTTCATCAACTATCCAATTTAAACTAACTTATACCAGTAATACATGCCTTTTCATTTAATCAGATAATAATTTGCCCAAAAGGAACATCCCCAAAAAACCTTGGGGAAAGGTTTTTGTTTTTGTCTTTTAGGAGAATGATGGTTAAGGAATCCGAAGAACATTGGACAAATGGGACAACTGAAGAAAAGGGACAAATCATCTATCCTAAGAAACAGTGAAATGGCCTATGGGTATATCATTTAAAAAATTTATGTCTTCCTAAATGTTTGTTTCTGCTTTTCTCTAAATATTTAACACTATTGGTCTTCTAATAGTCCCAGTTCAATTAAAATTTAAAGCTGACTTTGGAGTTGGAGAATGGCTCTCTCCTTCTTTAAACTCAAGCATGTTGTTTAAAGGAAAATGCAAAATTCCTGCATCATGCCAGAAGAAAAGAGCCATCTTCTGCTATGGGACAGGAGAAAAGCCAAATTAATTAAGGAACTATTTTATTACTAATCTCAACTCTTTGATTCTATTCTGATTTTTTAAACTTTTCTTAAAGTATGAATTTTATATCAAAATTTACAAGATTAATATATATATATACATTTTCAACTTTGTTAAGATATGA
>CABHPQ010132070.1:0-15090 GCA_902168405.1 Peromyscus aztecus | reverse complement strand
CTTCTGGTGGAGGTGCGAGTAGGGATGGACTCAGTTTTCTTTAAGGGGCTGGCCACTGGGAGTTCGGTCATGCTCTGGTGAGTACATGGGTAACACAAATTGGGCTTTTTTTTTTTCTTTTTCTTAATTTTTTTTTGGGGGGGGCAGAGGTCAGAAGGGTGGAGGGGCAGACTTGGGAGGATGGGAAATGAGTGTGCTCAGGGTTCATGATTTGAAATTCCCAAATAATCAATAAAAATATTGTTGAAAAGGAAAGAAAGGAAAAAATGACTTGGTTCCCTGTAAGAGATCCAGTAAATATTTTGAGAGTAAATACTCAATTGCCGTGACTGCCAAGTGGAGTTTGCCATTTTAACTCTGAGTAATTTGCCAAATGCACTTAGAGGTATTATAAAAAGTGCAATCATACGTTGACCTTTCTAAGAAATTAAAAAGTTTTTTAAAAATATTTCTCTGGGATTAAATAAAATGAAGTCTTAAAAAACATAAAACTTCATGAGCATGTACTATTCCTCTGGTCTCACATAGGAAGGCTGATTATATTAAGTTTCCTACTTGTAAAATCAATATTTAAACTGATTCAGTTTCTCATCGTTTCTTAGAATGGTCTCAACATTTGTATCTTTATCTAGTATGTAGCAAACACACCCTGTTGATGGAATCATTTAATGCCTGCATAGAGTATCTTATATTTTTGTAGTAAAATGAATAAACATGTTTAGTTGGCATTGGTCATAAAACTTCATGCTATAGTATGACTCAATAATACTGATGCATAATTCTTTCTAAAACTGAGTTATCCTTGGACTTTTCTAATAGCAGAATCCTTTATCTGTTCTGCAAGGCTGCCACCTGCTGGTAAAGATTTGCTACTTCCCTTTACTTTGGAATCTTTCACTCAATGCACACAGGTGTATTTACTCTTTGCCTCGTTTACTCAACACACACAGGTGCATTACAATCGGAAGCAATCATACACACATGCTTTGAGGTTTCCCAGGTTGCCATAAATGACTGAAGTTTAGAAAGCCCAACAGTCATCATCTCTACAAGGCTTCTTGTGTAGTCTTTCCTGTTGGCTGTTAATAACAAACCATGACTACATACTTTTGAGTCTTTGAGAGACAAGCCAGTCATGACTCAAGTTCATTTCTCTTGAATGATTGTGAGACAAATAGATGTCTGTAGGCTAGAGATCTCTGAGCATTGTTGAACCTTCAGAATCTTTGAAGTTATTTTTCTAACCACAATTTTACTACCCTACTGGGAATGCTGGTTTGTGCTCTGCCAGGACTCCCAGAGGCTGCCCCTTTCTCCCTTGGCTGATTGTGGAAGCCCTGGGATCATCCCTGACTGAGGATTTCCTCAGGACCTTCCTAAAGTGCTACCGTTTTGCATTGTGACTACAGGGACTGTTTACATGTAAGTTTGAAAGTCTGCTTTACAGCAATCTCCTATTTCCTTGTCTGTGTAATGGGGCTAATAATTCTGTTCCCAGTTGCCTTGAGATTTCAACTAGGGCATGTATGAAAATGGTTGTTATTGCTCTCTGAGGGTCATATGTGGTGCCCATAACTCTGTCACCAGTAATTATAAGATTAACCAAGATATGACAATGACCTTCCCTCTTATCTACAGTGACAAATTCATGTTTTATATGTATTCTTTCTTCTCCATTCTTTGAACGTATTCCTTCATTGGTAGAGAGGATTTGCAGTTTCTTGAACCCATACATCACTAGGATCATGATAGGTGCCTTGAGAGATGCCTCCCGGGGTCCTTTGTACGTTTAAAGTGCCTTTAGGTTTGCTTGTGTGTTTCTTATTCTCAGCTCATTAAGCCTAAGTATGTATTTGTTAGAAAGAGATGATAATGATGAAGACCGTTCATCATTAAGACATCATGAAGACAGTGAACAAGTGAAGTAGTTAGTTCAATGATGTAATTTTTTTTTAATTTAAGAATTTTTTTATTCATCCTACATACCAGGCTCAGATCCCCCTCTCATCCCTCCTCCCACTCCCCTCCCCGTCTTTCTCCCCCCAACCCACCACTAGTCCCCTCCTTTGAAAGTGTAATGCCTCCCATGGGGGGGGTCAGCAAAGCCTGGTACATTCAGTTGAGGCAGGTCCAAGCCCCTCCCACTGGCATCAAGGCTGTGCAAGGTGTCCCACCATATGTAATGGGCTCCAAAAAGCCAGCTCATGCACCAGGGACAGACCCTGATCCCACTGCCAGGGGCCCCCCAAACAGACCAAGCTACACAACTGTCTCCCATATGCAGAGGGCCTAGTCCAGTCCCACGCAGGTGATTTAAGGGCTAACTCTACCCATCTTTCATGAGGGTACTGGGCATACCTCTCAGGAAAAAAGCCCCTACCTAGGAAGACAAAAATATTTTTTTCTAATTCCCCCAAATGAGGTAACCTTTTAAGTACTATATCATGCCACATCTGGATTTTCCAGGTTTTGGTTTTTGCTTTGTTTTCCATTATTGATCTTCTGAGCTTCAAGGGCCTGAGGCTTCTCTTATTTGCCTATATCCCTAAGAGATTTGGACAAATACAGCTGCTTGATGAGTCTCCTGGCTACACAGAACAAGCAGTACCTGTGCTGTGAATTAAGTGTTCGGGATGAACTTTCATCTTTTCTAAATGCAGTGAGTGTTTAGTAAGTCCTTGCTTCTTGGAGAGTGTCCTAAAGCACGTGTTTCAGTTATTGGCAAAGATCTCCAAGTTATCAGGGTGATATTTAACTTCAGTACTCACAGTGTTTACATTTGGAAGCACCCAGACAGGGTACACACAACGCAGTGCTCCAGGAATACAGGGACGATAGAACCCCGCCTTGGAATTGAGGCTGGCACTCCAGAACTCCCATCTGCTCTGCCTGTTTCTGAGACCTTTACCCTTGGAACTCCAGCATCAAGCTTGGGTCAGGTCAGGTAGGGAATGGAGTATTCAGGAAGGCATGTTAATAATAACTTTGAGTTGTGTTTGCCGTAGGACTATGTGCTCATTTAGTTAATTGGTAAGAAGATACAGAGGATAAAAGCTGATGGTATCCATGACTCAGAGATACTGCTTGTTGTCACACTCATGGATATCGCCACGCTTTTTGCTTCTAATATGACTGTGTGCAGTTCTTTTCTTTTTATTCTCTGCTAAACCCACTCTAGTTAACTTCTCAATTCCTCTCTGCCTTTATGGGCACCATAAAGTCCCTACTGTATGATCCAGAGGGCCAATGTTTGGTTTGTAGCACCTGAGACAGTTGGACATTCTGTTTGTCTTACATTCTCCTACCGTTTTCTGCCCAGATTTTCCAAGCTATTCCTGTTGACCTAGATCTGAAGCTAAAAAGGATGTTGTGGTTGTAATTAGTGTGCCGATCAGCTTTTCCACCCCATGACCAAATATCTGAGCTGATGACCTGAGGAAGGAAGGATTTCTTTTGGCCCATAGTTCATTGGTTTCAGCCCATAGTCCTCAGTTCTGGTGATTCTGGGCCCTGGGGAGAGGTAGACCACCATGGTGATGGGAACATGTGGAAGAGGCTGTTCACCTCATGGCAGAGGGGAGTCAACTGGGGACTAGGTACAACTTTAGCAGTGTTACCTCCCAAGCAACTTCCTTTGGGTATGTTCTGCTGTGGAATAACCTTTTTGTACACTGCAGATATGTGTCACTCTGATCGGCTAAATAAAAAGCTGAATGGCTCTAGCTAGGCAGGATTTTCGGGGTAGAGGGAATGCTGGGAAGAAGGGCGGAATTGAGAGGAGATGCCAGGGACGCAGAGCAAGCGGCATGATATTACAAAGTAAAGGTAACCAAGCCATGTAAAAGAACATAGATGAACAGATACGGGTTAATTTAAGTTATAAGAGCTACTTAGAAACAAGCCTAAGTTACCGACCAAGCTTTTGTAATTAATAAAGTCTCCATGCTGTGATTTGGGAGCTGGCAGAAGGGGCAGAAAAATCCGCCTACAGTGATCCACCTTCACAACCTGCCTCTATCTTCAAAGTACTACCACCAGCCAGGGTCAACTGCTCTACATCGGCGCCCTCATGGGGACATTTCATACTCAAACTATTCGTTAAAGCAGGGGTCTAAGGATACATGGCACATCCTGAATGCAGTGTGGCTGGTGTCCATGGAGAAGAGAAGTGTGGATACAGACATGTTCTTGGGTGGGATTCCCTGTAAAGACTGGTGTTTTACGCCACGAGACAAAGGACAGTCAGCAGCCAGGAGAGAGGCCTCTCTGTGCCCCTGTCAGAGAAAGCATGAGCTGAAGACACCTTGACCTTGGCCTTGTAGTTTCCAGACCCATAAGACTATACATTTATTTTGCTTGGAGCACTCTGTTTGTGGTACTTTGTTACAGAACCGCAAAGGATGAATGTGCCTTTGTTTACCCTTGAGCTACACTGGACTCTTTAAGCTACACTGGACTCTCCGTCATCCCCCCAACCCCAGCAGACTAAGTGTGGTGCTCCTCAAGCTTCACACTGAGAGTTGACTCTTCCTATAGATCTTTGCACAGGTACCTTGCTTGTCCTGCTTCCGTACCATATTCTCATCTCTGCCCAGGTGCTGCTTGTTCCGGAACTTTCTCTGAGTCAAGAATGGCATGCTGCCCTACCATTCTCCTGCTCTCGGTTTGCGTTATTTTGTTTGCAGCACTTACAGTGTGAATGACTTCTTGTCTGTCTCCCTTTCTACCCTGTTCCAAATGTAACTCCACGAACTCCAGAACTTCTACTTTGGGAGTGGTGACAATCATGAACACACAGTGAGCCCTTGTTGAAGAAATGGATAAAATGACTCAGTGGAATTTTAAGCCCCAGAGCGTGGAGTTAGAATAAGTCTGAGGGGACGCCTCATTACTGTTTCAGACTGAGAGTTACTATTCTTGGCCATGAGGAAATTAACATCAATAGATAAAATCAAGTATTTAGTCAATGCTTGATTTTCATTAGGACTTTAGGTACTCTTCAAAAGTTTAAATCGAGTCCTTAAAAAAATAAGACAATATTTACCACCCACAAAGACCTAATTAGTCAGTACTAATTAGGCTAACCATGCTGTACAAGCATTAAAAGACTTTCTTCCATGAGAGGAGGAAATTCCTAAAGTGGAAAAAATAAGTATTCAGGCCCACAGAATGGGAGAAAATCTTTACTACATATGCTTTAGACAAGGGGTTAATAGCCTGAATAACGAAGAGTGGAAATTAAATAACAAGAAAAGAAAACTGCCAATCAACAAATAGACTAATGAATTGAACTGAAACTTTTTAAAAGAAGAAACACAAATGGTCCATAGCCATTTTTAAAACAGTTCAACATCCATAATCATCATGGAAATGCAAATTTAAAACTACTTTGAGATAGATAAAATGGCTATCTATCATCAACAACTATGACAACAGATGTTGAAGAGAATGTAGGGAAATAGGAATATTTATTCAATAGTGGTAGAAGTTCAAACTAATAATTGCCATTATGGAAATCATATTAGGAATTCCTGAAAGAATTAAAAATAGAATTACCATATGCATCAACTATTCCACTTCCAGGAGTATAAGTAGAGGACTCCATGCCCTGTCATAGAGATACTTACACAGGTTACCCCTGTTCTGTTCACAATAGCAAGGAACTAAAGCAACCTCTAAGTTCATCAACAGCTTAATGGATAATAAAAATTTGGTACACATACTGTCTTAATTAGGGTTTCTATTGCTATGAAAAGACACCATGACCACAGCAACTCTTACAAGGAAAACATTTAATTGGGGTGACTTGTGTACAGTTTCGGAGGTTCACTCCATTATCCTCATGGCAGGGAGTATGGTGGCATGCAGATAGACATGGTGCTAGCTACATCTTGATCAGAAGGCAACAGGAAGTGGACTGAGACACTGAGCAAAGCTTAAGCAAAAGAAACCTCAAAGCCTGCCCCCACAGTGACACACTTCCTTCAACAAGGCCACACCTCCCAACAGTGCTATACTCCCTATGAGTGTATGGGGGCCAATTACATTCAAACTGTCACACATACAAAATGGAATATTATTCAACTCTAAAAAAAATGAAATCATGAAACTTCCAGGAAAATGGATGAGTTTAGAATGTTACCCAGTCTCAGAAAGAAACACCCACATGGTCTTCCTCGTATACAAATTCTGGCCCATATGTATATGTGTATGTCTGTAAATAGCTGTAAGTTTGGTGTTTTAGTTAGGGTTTCTATTTCTGTGAAGAGACACCATGACCATGCCAACTTTCATAAAGGAAAACCTTTAATTGGGGCTGGTTTATAGTTTCAGAAGTTTAGTCCATTCTCATCATGGCGGGCAGCCATGGTGCTGGAGAAGGAGCTGTGAGTTCTACATCTTGATCTGTAGGCAGCAGAAGTGAAAGTGACACTAGGTCTGCTTTGAGCATCCGAGACCTCAAACTCCGTCCCTTATTGACACACCTCCTCCCACAAAGCCACACCTTCTCCAACAAGGCCACACCTCCTAAGAGTGCAACTCCCTATAGGCCTGTGAGGGCCATTTTCTTTCAAACCTTGAATTCTTGAGTTTAATAAGGACGTTTTGGATTGTAGACCTTTGTCAGTTGAAAATTTGTTTTATTTGCCTGGTTTCTTGTGTTCAGTGTGTACATTTTGGATAGAAGACCTTTGACAGGTCTTTGTCTGTATTCTTGGATTCAGTAAGGACACTTTGGATAGTAGACTTTTGTTAGGGGATAATTTTGTTTTATTAGTCTGGATTCTTCTGTTCAATAAGGACATTTTGGATAGTAGACCTTTGTCAGGGGAAAATTATTTATTTGTCTGGACTGTTGGGATCAGTGTGTACATTTTGTAGAGTGGAGACCTCTACATGTGGGTACTGTATAACTTTTAAGAAGACCAAGAAAGAGTAATATTAAATGATGAGGCAGAACAGAATTTAGACCAAAGGACACATGAGTTGTGAAATAGGATATAAAGATAATTTTTTATTTGGTTTCAATTCTGTCATGCCCCCACCACACACACTTGTGATGGATAAGTACATAAAAGTGTAATTGGTAGTGAAAGCATAACATGAAGTGAAGCTTTATGGCTTCAGAATGGCTCACCTAACTGTATAGACATTTGTTGAGATGTATAAAGTTCAGGACAGAGTAATGTTTGCCTGAGTAACTAACTTAATCTAGCTTCATGATGTTTTGTGAGTTCATCACAATAAAGTGACTTTTATTTAAAACTATTAAAAGAAATTAACTAGCAGAACTGACAGCTCCCTTTTAGACCAACATGAAATTTCCACACTGAATGACACAATTCATTAAGTTTGATATTAGCCATCCCAAGAGCCGCCTCCAGATACTTGAGTTCATTGTGGACCATGAATAGAGAGAGAGGCCACAGCTTCCAAATTGAAGCCATGGAGGCCAGCTCAGGCAATCAATCTATGAATTTTAAGTTTTATTCAGATCCACATTGACCATAGTATGACTTCCAATTTGATTTTCTATTTCATGATGGTTTTCCCTCTGCTGCCCCTGGATTTTATTTTACTATTAGTTTATGTTTTTCCATTGCCTTTAGGGACCCCTGTTTACCTAGCAACAATGGCAGCACAAAAATTCCTGACATTAGTTTGCTTCTGTTATTAAAAATCAATGTATTATAAAATTGTAGAATCAAAGAGCTATATTACAGACCATTTAAAAAACCGAAGGCTGGGGTGGGGGTGTCTTGGAAGCTTGGTTCCTCCCAGATTGTTCGACCTTTTCTCTTTGAGTTCTCCGTGAGTTACTCTGTCCATTTCTAGTACAAGCTGCAACTATTGAGTACAACCTTTGGGTCCTCTGAGTCCTTTCAGTGAATTAGCAAGGCTGAAGATAGTTTTGGAAATGACTGATACGCTTGATTGGATTGGTCTGTCTTCAGTTGCAGAAATGAAGTCCACACTTGCTAACTTAAGGAACCAATTTTCATTACCATGTTCTTAAAATTGCTGCAATAACTAAGAAAGTGGATAGGGCATCATAACCATTTCTATGCAAGAACTACACTACTTTTGTCAGAATCGGAAGGCTACTAAACCAAGAAATTACTTGCTATAAAATCTTAATTATGATTCATACAAGAAAAATGGCTGCCTGGCTTGCCACTTAACTCAACCAAGTGAAAAATAGAATCTAAACACTATCTGGAACTACTTTTTGGTACCTGGAGATGTAATTTGCTTTTATAGAGTTCAAAGAAGGAATGAGAGCTCACAACAGTGAGACAATACATAGCATCAACATATTATGTTTAAAGATGTTGTTAAATTTCTTCCTTAGCAAACTGTACCCTACTTTAGTATGTAAATGAACTTCCACCTATGAGGAGGCTGAGGCAGGAGGACTACCTACTACTTCAATGCCAGCCTGAGCAATATATTGAGGCCTCATTTCTCAAACCAGCCAGCCAACCTGTACCTCCCAACTTAAGTGATGTTCTTGTAGGGCATAGAGAGATATCTAAGCCAGTAGCTTTCTGGCTGCACACCTGAGTTCACTTAAAAAAGCTAGGCCAGGCAGCACACTCCTGTAATCCCAGCACCTGGAAGGTGAATATAGGCAGATCGGTGGAGTCATCATAGTCTACTCATCAAGGCCAATGAGAGACATGGTCTCTAAAAACAAGATGGTTGGCTCTCCAGGGATGGTATCTGAGGTTGACCTCCAGCCTCTACATGTACATACGCATGTGCAAATGCACCGATGTGACCTCTCACCATCTATAAAGAGGATGTTCTCATAAGCAATACTTGAGCCTTGCTCACTCAGAAAAGCTAAACTTTTAGCTAATCACAAGCTGCAAACTGCCAAGCATGTTTGAATAAGAAATGGGTAGACTAACGAATCACGCTCTTTCTGGATGGCACTTCCACTCCCTGGCTCTAAGTATTCCTTGGCCAATGGCAGAGAGCAGAGCTCTCTAAATAGGTGCCCCCTCTCAATTAAACTCTATTAAATTTAATGTGTCTGATGATTTTCTTTTTTTAAGATTGGCATACAAAATACAGTTCCAGTGACACTCAGGAATGCAGAGTGCTCCAAGGGCCCTGCCAAGGCCGTTGTGCCCACCAATCCTGGCAGTGACTATAGGTTCTATCCGATCTGAGTTACAGGAGTTTGCATTTTGAATTCTTACGTTTGTATGAGCAGTCCTTAAACTGGACTGAGTTCAGAGGACGATTGAATCCAGTAACTGACCAGGCCCAATCAGCTTTGCGTAGGTACCTTCCTGAGAACAGGCTGTTCCCACCCAAGGAGACTGGGGTTCTACTCTCTGGGTCTCCAGCTAATTTTATGTGTAAGAGCTAAGGAATTAGAATATCTGTATTGTCAGCAGAATGGGTTAGCTTTACTCGAGGTTACAATGAAATGTCTATCATGGGAAAGTTTTAAAATCGCATAAAATTATTTACTTGCAGAATAAACTAGAAAAGAGATTTCAAGGACCGCCCCCCCGCCACACACACACTGAAGTGATGGGATGTTTGTAATTGACATGTGGAAACATGTAAAATTGAATGGGTTAACCTAGCTTACCTAGAGCTTCCGTAGGAGACAAATGAAGAACCGAGGACCCACATGGCTAAAGTGACCCCATACTCTTTTAACTTGAATATGGAGTCCATTGACCTTTCTGCTCAATTAGCTTCTCATGCTGTTAATAAGAAACCAGGACTTAGACAAATGCTGTATAAAATAAGTGTGACCAGAATGTACCTGCTACCACTGAGTTTTCTTCAGCAAAGCCCTCTTCCAAACCCAGTGAAAAAACCTCAAAAGTTTACGAAAGAGAGCTGGGCGGTGGTGGCACACACCTTTAATCCCAGCACTGGGGAGGCAGAGCCAGGCAGATTTCTGAGTTCGAGGCCAGCCTGGGCTACAGAGTGAGTTCCAGGACAGCCAGAGCTGTCTCGAAAAACCAAAAAAAAAAAAAAAAATGTTTATGAAAGAGTCTGGAATCATTGTAAGGGCTTACAAGGGAGGACTGTGCAGTGTTCATGTACTTATTGGTGGGATGTTGGGGCCTGAATGGTAACAATGGAAGAGAGAGAGATCTAGGAGGATTTGAAACCCTCTTCACCTTATCAGCAAGTCCCTCGGTAAAGCAGCCAAAAGAACTGTTGGACACCAAGCCACTCCGTAAAGCAGCCAAAAGAACTGTTGGAAAGCTAGAGTGAACCCTCAAGGTGTTCCTACAAAGACATACATTAAAAAGGATTCACTAATTATAGAATTTGACAGATGAAACAAACTACCACCACTAATAGCAACAAAATTCAGATCAACTACTTTCAGAGTATAGAGTTTTTTTGTTTTTTTGTTTTTAAAGCTTTAGGACAATTTTATTGGTTTAAAAGAAAAATATCCCAGGGCAGACAAGCTGTACTTGCAGAACTTGAAGAACTCATGGCTGCAACGTTTGTAGGAGCTGCCAGACTATAAAGCTTGAGAAAAATATTTATTGTTTTGTTGTTTTTTAAAAATTATTTATGTATTTATTTTATGTAGATGCATATTTTTCTGATGTATGTCTGTGCATGCCTGGTGCATGCCTGGCTAGAAGAGGGTGCCAGATCCTCTGGTACTGGAGGTATGGATGGCTGTGAGCCACCATGCGAGTATCAGGAATTGAACCCCAGCCCTCTGGTAGATCATATAGTTCTTTTAACCACTGAGCCATTGTTTCAGTTCTAAGAACAAAATTTGTAAACCAATCTGGATTTTATATATAAGGGGTATTTGCTATAGGAGCTGAGGAGCATTTCCTGTTTTATTTGAAAATGGACTTGTTTTTATTAGCCTAGTTAGAGAACAGAAAGTGGGCAGGGTCTGTAGACAGGATTTGTCAGCCTCCACTGAGAGTTTATTTCCTCACTCAATATTTTCATTGATTATTTAGGAATTTCACATCATGCACCCCAATCACTCCTACCTCCTAGTTCTCCCAGGTCTGTCCTCCTATGCTGGTGACCTGCTCCCTCCCCCTCATCCCCCAAAAAAACGAAGAAGAGAAAAAAAGGCCAATTTGTGTTGCCCATATATTCATTAGAGCATGGTCAAACTCCCAGTGGCCAGCCTCTTACAGAAAACTGAGTCCTTCCCCGTCTGCACCGCACCAGAAGCCATCACTTGTGGAGAGCTACACTTCAGCATCCTTATCACACTTTTAAAGAGTTCTCCTCAGTGGCTTTCTGTCTAGGCTGTTATATTAGGGGTGGGAGTAGAGGTTGTGGCAGAATCCTTCTATGCCTCTCATTCTCAACTGTGAGTCTGCAGTCATGGATACCATGGCCAAGGTAGCTTCCTTGCCCTTTACAGTTAGCAGGAGTATGGACCATGGACTTCTATAAGGTTTCTGGAGGTAATAAAGGCCACAGACATCCACATAGTCATCGGTGGTAACATGTGCCACAGACTTCAGCATGGTCTCTGGTGGCAGCGCAGGCCACAGACATCAACATGGCCCTCTGTTGCAGCACAGGCCACAGACATCAACATGGCCTCCAGGACAACATGGGCCATGAACACCCATATGATATCCGTGAGTCGCCCGGCCCACTGCCATCAACATGGCCTCAGGTGGCAGCACAGACCACGGATATCTGCATGGTCTTTGGTGGTAACATAGGCTACTGATATCAGCATCATTCCTGGCTGCAGCAGGACCACAGACCCCAACATGGCCCTCTATGGCAACATGGATCACGGACATCAACACAGCCTCAGGAGGCCACACATGCCACTCACATCCACATGGCTCTTGGTGGTAGCATGGCCCACGGACATCAACATAGCTTCAGGCACAGAGCAGGGATATCTGTATGATCTTTTGTGGTAACATGGGCCATGGACATCAACACTCCTCAGCCACAGCAGGACCATAAACATCTACATGAACCTCAGGCTTCAATACAGCTTTGGGCAGCAAACTATGGATACCAACATGGTCTTCAGGGGCAGCACAGACCATAGAGGCCTTTTGAGGAGGTCCAGTCCAGAAAATGAACCATTCTTCATCTTGGGCTTTCTGGTTTTTTTTTTTTTTTTTCAGAACCAGGGTAATCGTGTGGCTGGTGAGTTCAGGTGCTGAGTCTGTACAAGCTCCAGGTTGCTGCACACCACCCTGTTAGCCCTACGGGGCAACTACATGGTCCCTTGTCTACCATAGCCTTCTCTCACACCTGTCACCGTGGATCCTCTCTAGTCCCACCACTCTGCATGGAGCGCTCACAGCTCCGTTCCTCCATCTTTCCTATGTCTCCATGGCATATTTGTTTATAAGTCGTGGAATTAGAAACTGCAGTGTGCCACACAATATCTTTTTTTTGCCCAAACAGCTTTACATGCAACATGTCATTGGTCTGGTTCAAGGTTTCTGGTTTCTGAAGCACCATAAATGCTAGACTGTTATCTTGGATATCCTGCTGTTATCCAGAGTCAGGGTGATGTTGCAGCAAGTTGTCTCTGCTTTACGTGGGAAGGATTAAAAGTGTGAGGCTATAAAATCTCAAATAGGTCATTCTGAACTTTGGTTTACGTGACCCCAATAGTCACTGAAGCTTGAAGGCTTCAATGGCTTTTCTCAATGTGGAGGATGCAATTAAACAGATCATCACCCTGCCTGCCAGTGTTTGTCATACTCCCCTCATGCCAGCTTGAAAGCCACACAGATGAGCCTGTGGATTTGTTCAAGAGTTAGAGCAATGGATAAGAGTGCCAAGGCTGTTTCCTGAAGCTCCAAACCCTAATATCTTGCTTTCCGATAGGCACACGGATGCAAAACTGAACACACAAATGGAACCACAATGCTTCTGAAAGTAACTAGATAATCAATCACCCCGTGGCACCCACAGCCTGTGCAATGGCCACAAACACAGCCAGTACTAGGACAAAAGCTTTCCGGGAGAAAGGAGACACAAAGGCATGGATGTCTGATCATCAGACACCCACAAATAGAATGGGCTTATGCCAGTTAACTCCTGGCCCATCCTTGTTCCCGGCAGATAACCAAATGGATTAACTGTTAGGCAGCAACCAGAGCAGGCTGTAGCCCAGAGCTCAGGAAAGCAACCAGCCTCCTAATCCTGCAGCCTGACTGCTCCTTTTCATCGCATCTTTCTCTACCCGCAACTATCCAGGAAGAAGATATACGAAGTAAAGAAATGTAATTATTTGAGCACATATGCACACATGTACATGCATGTGCAGAGACAGATAGAGACATGCAAAAAGTAAAATCAGAACAACATTGGAGTTAAGCCGAGATGTCCTGCGTTGTCTCTGTAACTCTTAGTGTAGCATGAACTCGAAGAAAAACCCCAAGTCAGCACTTCTACAGAACAGTCCCTACACTGTATCTGAAAGCAGAATGACAACCCTTGTCAGAACAAAGATTTCTTTGTTTTTTTTTTTTGTTTTTTGAGAGTTGAAAAGTAAGTCCATGACTGCAAAAATATCTAGCAAAAAATAAAATAAAGTTTTACAAAAACTGAAACTTCTAAGATCCCTCTCCAATGTTCAGCATCAAATTTGGACCATGAAGTAGCAGTAGTGATAATGAAAACAGCTTGTAAAAGGTATATAGGTTGCAGGTTAAACCCAGGGGCATTCAATAGAAGGGTGGAAACAGTTACCAGAGGATTTGGAAGCTGTAATGAGAAGTCAGGCTGTGACTGAGTCAAATATCTATTTAATATAATTAATTAATTCTTGCTTCCATTCATGTGTGTGCATGTGTACATGTGTGTGCATGCCTGCATGTGTGTGCATGCTTGCATATGTGTGCATGCTTGCATGTGTGCATGCAGTTCTCTGTGGAAGCCCAGGGTTGATGTTAGACGTCTTCCTGGATCACTCTCCACATTAGAGGCAGGTCTCTTACTGAACCCAGCGCTTCCCTTTCCCTATAGTCTAGGTCACCAGCTTGCTTTGCCCTGGGGACTCAGTGTCTTGGCCTCTGTGCACTGGAATTACAGGCAGGTTGCTGGGACCACATGACTTTGCATGGATTCTGGGAATCTGAACCGGGTACTTACACATGAGTGACAAGTACTTTACCCACTGAACCTTGAATGTTTATTATATAAACCAGCTTTATCTGAATACCAGTATCTAGATCACAATGTGGGATTTAGTTTTGAAAATGTAAATGATATAGCAATATAATTTGATGTTCGTATTATTTCTCTTAGGAAGTGAAGGCTTTGACTCTGACTGGGGAAGTAGGTAGGCTAACTGTGTACCTTCACCTTTCCTTCTGCTTCTCAAAATCAAATCCCCCAGCCTCATCCTCAACTCTGCAGCAGTATACCTGCGGTAGCTTCTCCCTCATCTTATCTGTAGTGGATCCCACAGATACTCCCCTCCTAACCTCCCACCCCCATTCAATGCACAACCCCTGCCCCCGACTCTAGCAGGCATTGCCTGGGAAACTACTGGCCACACAGGGAAGGG
Organism: Peromyscus aztecus; assembly: GCA_902168405.1. Taxonomy (NCBI): domain Eukaryota; kingdom Metazoa; phylum Chordata; class Mammalia; order Rodentia; family Cricetidae; genus Peromyscus; species Peromyscus aztecus. The sequence continues at coordinate 563 of CABHPQ010132070.1, read as the reverse complement.
AAGGCCAGAGAGGCAAGTAGGCTAACTGTGGATCTTCCCCTCTCCCACTGCCCCTCCAAATCCAGTGTCCCAGTCTCATCCCCAGCATGGCAGCAGACCACCGGCTGTAGCCTCCCTTCCCCTCCTGCACCCATCACCAGTGGATCACATAGATCTTCCCCTCCAAACTTCCTTCCCCTTCCCCTTTGCTTTTGTTCTAGTTCCCAAATCCAGCAGGCACTCCCTGGGAACCCACAGGCCACTGTGAGAAGGGAAGCAACTGCAGGTCTTCACCTCTCCCTCCATCCCTCCAGTACAATCCCCCAGTCTCATTCCCAGACCTTCTGCTGTGGCCTCTCCTCATTCCCAGGGGATTAACTAAGCAGATCCTGGCTGGTGGTGGAATAAGCCACCACCCCCACTTCCCTCAGCCCAGCCCTACTCTTAAGTATCAGGACCCAATATCCATAACACATTTTATCTGGAACACCCAGTGGTCACACATATCAGGACTGCAGAAGATTTTCCTTCCAAGTAACACACAGCTGCCACACTCTCCTAAGAAAAAGAGAGGAAACAGAAAC
>CABHPQ010132069.1:4350-15548 GCA_902168405.1 Peromyscus aztecus | reverse complement strand
CCCTAGCCCGATCAATGATCCATGGAGAACCAGTTAATTACCTGTCTAAGCCCCAAAAGGAAAGGCATCCTGCAGGAGCATCGTCCACTAACGTTAACAACACAGGGCTCTCTCAAAAGTTAGGGTCTTGGAGTAAGCATGGCCCATGGAGGCTCGGGCGCTCTCAGTTCACCGGTCTTCTTCCGGAGCAAAGAAGAGAAAGTAAACAGAGTCCTGGGACCCAGCAGACCGCCTGCTCTCCTCACTACTCCCCCCGCCTGGCCCCGACCCACCCCCACCTTCTCGTGACATATCTCAGACGCAGCACAGCCCAAGCGTCTGCCAAGGGGGAAATGACATCAGTTCAGGCAGCGCAGAACAACTTCAGACAGCTGCGGAGGAATCCTGAGGATGTGCCGTAAACCGGTGATTCCAGGACCAACCTAGAGCGGGGCCTGCTCACTTCCCCGGCTCAGACCGGGCTCCCGGCTGGCCGATAAATCAAGTCTAGGAAACTAAAGAGAGCTGCGTTTCTCTGCATAAGGTGTTGTTTCTCCTCGGGAAAGAAATTCAAGCCTGGTTACTGTCCTTTCGCAGAAACTTCCACCCCCCGCCTCAGTCTTCAGTGGCGGCGCTCAATAAACAACAGCACGTTTAGCGGGCTGTCCCCACCCTCTCTGGGAAGAGGCAAATGCAGAGGGGGCCTCCAGAGGCATCTCTCCCAGCTTAGGTAGTAACTGGCTGCTGTCTTGGGCCCCCTGCTGTACAGGGGAGTTTATATTTCATAAACAAACTGGGTGTGTCCAGGTGCCAACATCTTTCCTCACTTGCCTTACAAAGGGTACAACAAGTCCCACCACACCCTCCAAGTTGCCAGTAATGCACATCAGCTATATTTAAACGAACTCTTGGTTCAGAAAAGCTCACTCGCTCAGATTTGCTGTGCTTCCTTTTGGAAAACCAACCAGTCAGCTTTGCCCAAGAAACAAAGACACTGGGGGTCAGCGTCCTGATCTGACCTTTCCTGGTCGGTGAGGCAAGCCAACTCTCAACCTGAACAGTAGCATGTGGGAGCGCTCCCCAGACCTGAATCCTACACCAAAAACATCGCTAGCACAAGGTCCAGATTCAGGTGTGGATTTGCAGAAATAACTCTATTGGGTATGTGGGTGTGACAAGGGCTCTCCCACGGCACTATACCACACCCCCTGCTCAGAAATGACTCTATGACAATTTTCAAAGTCACTTTTTAGTAACTTAGACTGCAAATCAATTACATTTCCTTCAACTCAAGAGTCCATATAAGTTCATCTTTGTCGAATCTTCTGCAATACTTTTCCCAGTGATATTTACGGAAGGGCCTCCATGACAGTGCCACTCTGCTGGGCATGACTCATGTAAGCCAAAAAGATTTCTGCAAATTACCATCTGAACCCCCACCTAGGACAAGAAATTAGCAAGGCACAGCACCGAGCGCAGGGAGGCGCCACACATGCTGGCTGGTCATTAGTCCAACCGGACACACAGTGTGCTCACTGCGGGTCACAACTGACGGTCAAGGTCACAACGACTTTTCTGACAAGAAAATGAATATGCCAAGCAGGCTGCGCCATTACGTGAGGCTCACGTAAGAACAAACCCTAACCTCACTGCTATAAGAAAAGAAGAAAAAGCTGATGACAGAGTGGTGGCCTCTCTGGGTGTCTGGAGCCCAGAGAACCACTTTGGGGCAAATAATGTATTCTCGAGACACACTTAGTCTATCCCATGCCCTCCCACACAAGCTGAGCTGCCAGAAATGAGACTGCACATCAAGGCTCAGCAGTCAGGACGACCAGGGAGGCAGCTTTCGACCCCTTCCCCTCATGTCTTCAGTTTCCTGGCAACCCCTGGGAACCAGAAAACATGTGAGACACAATTTAACTTTGGCAAGCCAACTGGCGGAAATAAGTCCAGTCTCTCCTGGACAACTGTAGTGCGTACCGACCTAACAAGACAGACAGGCACCTGCGGTTCTTGGGAAAGAGTGCCATGATATGAATGTCCCCGTTTATCTATCCCACACCCACTGACCACCCACAGTGCCAGGCACTGTTCTCAGCGCCAGGGACACCACCACTAAATAACTCCCACACCGTGCTGTGATGGGTTACAGAATTATTTCTTTTTGTTTGATGGGAGTGGAGGGTTGAGACGGGTATCACGTAGCCCAAGCTGGCTTTGAACTCACTATTTAGCCAAGGGTATCCTGATCCTCCTGCCTCTACCTCCCAAGTGCTGCGATTACAGACTTGAGCCATGACTCCTTGCCACATTTCTTTGCCCCCCGACCCCTACGTTTGAGACAGGGTCTCAGATAGTCCATACTGGCCACAAACTCACTCACCTCCGATCATCCTATCTCCACCTTCCTGGTTCTAGGATTAGAAGAGTGTACCACCACACCTGGATAACGTGGGGTGGGGACAGAACCTAGGACGTCGTGTACACCAGGCAAGCTCTCTACCAACTGAGCTACATGCCGACCCCTGCATTTCTAAACAATATTCATCAATGGCGGTTTGGGAAGAAGTAAAAACTCCAACAGTGCTGTATCGTAGACTGACTTCCTCCTCACAAATCATCCCTCTGTGGCCACTACTCCAGACAGGGCTTCTAATCAGCGGTTGTCTGGGTTCATCTTCATATAAGATTATACATTTCTGAGCACAAGGGGGCGTTTCAGCCAGAAGCATCATCGCTAGAACAGCACCAAACGCTCTGAAAAAAGTGCTGACGACTTTTCACACTAACCTACTTCTTGCCTAGGCCTGTTGGCAACTAACATTCCTTAAGCAATGAGATCCGGGGGTGAAGGCAGAAAAGAAGAGAGGCTGCCTAATGAAGGCAGTCTCGGGAAGATGAGCTCCCCTTATGCCAGGCCCTAGAAATATCACCACAACCTAGTGACAAATATCACCACCACAACCCAGTCAGCTCTGGGACTGAAGAAGCAAGATGGCCACTGCCACCAGCTCGGAGGTGGGGCTGGGAGATTCTGTCATCTCAAGTGATCCAGGCTCAGACTCGAGGAGCCAAAAATAAAGTCCTCCTTCAAGTAATCTTCGTCATCTTCCTGTCAATGCAGAATTAAATTAAATGCTGAATTTACCAACTTAAAAAAGGAAGTCACACTAAACTAGAATTAAGCAGGATTACGTTGTCAAAATGCTGTAAGTTAACCGCTGCTTAGCACCCGGAGCAGCGTCTGGGGCATCCTCCTGTTGACTCAGCCCTCTCTCCCCAGAGAACCCTCCACGACAGCATTGCCAAAAAACGTTACCCTTTGGGTTCTGGTTAACTTCCTATTTTAAGACACACTGCGACAGCACAGATATTCACAGACTTCATTCTTTTATGTAGTCCATTTAAGGCTTTTTTGACAGTGTTTTTCATGGCAATCTATACATCTGTAACTTTTCACTCCTGGAGTAGGAACAGAGAGCTGGTTATTTGTTCAATCCTAACAACAATCCAGACTCTGAAACTCCACCTCACCAACACCTCAGCCCCACAACCCCATGATGTAATGTGACTATCCCTATTCAGTGGCAGAAGCCGGGGCATGTGGCATTCGCTAGCTGTGGGAGAGCGAGACGTCAACAAAGGCTCTGGCTTCAAGGGTTCTTTATGATACAAGAGTCAAGATACCAGAAGACCACAAGGGGGAGGAAATTAATCCAATACGCAAATGTGAGGCTCAGTGACTGCCAAGCAGATATGAGGACAAATAGCCTGGTGGTGGAGAATTCCTTTAGAAGACTCACAAGGAGCGGACAGCGGTGTGAGCAATGAAGAATCAGGGCCTCGGCAGGCACCCAATTTGGTGAACTGAGTTCTACAAGATAAATGACTGGGAAAGTCCTAAGATTCTCATTTGTTCTCGATATGTAACAAAGCCCATAAAGGGACAGAGCTGCAGACATTCCTGGGCCTTGGCTCTCTCCACTATGGAACTGTCCCTGCCCCCAGGTCTTGTGACCCACTGAGGTTAGACAGGGGTGCTGAGGGTTGGGGTGTCTAGTTTGCACTCAAGGAGTGGAAAGCAAGAATGGTGTGTCAGAAAAGGACCCTGCCAGGCTTCTGGGGTGGCAGGTGCTCTGTAGGCCCAAGGCAGCCTCATTTCCAGGAGCACAGGCAGCAGAGATCATCTAAGATTTTATCTTTCTTGGGTTTGGGCACAAACCCATTTATTTGTTTGAATGAAAAAAGTCCCACAGAGGGCTAGAGAGATGGCTCAGTGGTTAAGAGCACTGGCTGCTCTCCCAGAGGCCCCAGGTTCAATTCCCAGCACTCACATCAAGCAGTTTACAACTGTCTGCAACTCCAGCCCCAGGGTATCCGGTACCTCCAAGAGGACTACACTCATGTACACCCTCCCATCTACATGTAATTAAAACTAAAACTAAAACTTTGAGATGGCTATGGAAAAGTTGAGTATTTAAAAAAATAAAAAAGTACCGCAGTAAAAGCTAAGGGGGAGAAAGAGAGACATCTTTGTGCGATAAAGCTATGTGTCAACAAAATGATCCTGAAGTAATTATGGTGGAGAATGCCATGGGTCAGATCCCAACCCCAGACAAATATTCACAGACTGCCGCCAAGCAGCGGTGCAGAGATTGCTCAGTCGCCAGGAAACAAGAGTCCTGGCTTAGCTGTGTCCGGGAGCTGGACAAGGGCAGGCAGGTGCGTAGCCGGCCTGCTGAGGCAAGAACAGTACACTTCGCACACGGAGTTCCGTGAGTCACACAGCTGGTTCCTTCCACAAAGCATCCTGAAAAAGCCCATGATTCCTCTCCTCTGGGGCTTTTCAGTGAAGATGGCTGGGGAAACTGTCCTTACCTGCAGTATGTGGTCACTTGTTCCACATCAAATGCTATTCAGAAAAAGGAAGATTCCAGCAGACAGAGAGCTCCTATGTCCCAGACAGAAAAACCCAAGCTTTAGTGAGGTGAGATAACTCACTCAAGGATGTACAACTCACAAGAGATGGAACCAGCATTTCACCCGGGCCTGTGTGGCTCCAAAATAGTTTTGACACACACAGAAATGGTATTTTGATATTCATCATAATTGTCACCCAGCCTCATTTGTGATCTCGTATTCCTGGTTGTCTCCAGCCACCTGGAGGAACTGTGGTGGTGAAGTTAGTCTAGTCCTGGGGGATATTTTTAGTGTACGTGCTGCCAAAGCAAGCAGAACGTTTAGTTACCCAGCGTGGGACAAACACCCACTGAAATACACACAGGCTAATAAATAAAAGGCTGGGGAGAAAGATCAACCCAAGAGCTACCGAGGGACAGAAGGGCACAAGACAGCCACAGAAACACAAACTGGGTTTGTGTGGGGAAAGTGAGCACGATGTGCAGAGCTAAGCATGACGGACACATGGAGCACGTGAGAAAGAAAGGAAGAGGGACAGATCAAAACATGGTGCGCACACTCGTAATCCCAGTACTTGGGAGGCAGAGGTAGGAGGATTACCACAAATTTGGGGTCAGTCTGGCATATACAGTGAGGTCTAGGCCAGTCAGGACTGCCTCAAACAAAAACAAGAACAAAGCCAGAAAAAAAAAAAAAGCAGCAAAGATCAGTTAGCGACAGCGGGTTGGAGGCAGACATGACGTATGTCTGGAATCCCTTCAAGCGGGACACTTTCCCTCGTGGGAAACAAGACAGAAGCTCCAGAGACCTCATTCCACTTGATATCCAAGGCCCGTGGTCCACTGTTTTGATTATATTGATTGCTTCAATGTGGCCTTAGGGCTGGCTTTGCTCTAAGTGCAGGGGTTAGAGGAGATAAAGATACATGGGTGGTTCCGCCTCGGTGGGAAGTCAGTTGATTTTGGGTTTTGAGATAGGGTCTCACTTTGTAGCCCAGCTGACCTGGATTCACTACATAGCTCAGAATACCCTTCAATGATCCTGCTGCCTCAGCCTCCCCCTAGTGCTGGGATTAGAGCATGGGCCACCAGCCTGGCTTCAATGTTTTAAAGGGGAAGAGAAGTCAATTTGCAGGAGCCAACACTCACTGCCGACAGTTTCCACTTCTGCTACCCACCAAGCAAATCCTCCTAGAGTGGAAAGATCCCTCCAGGGAAGAGCATCCACCCGCCATGCTGGCTCCAGAGCTTGTGAAGCTCACAGTGACAGGAGGCATCACTGACGATGGACAGGCTCTCCCAGGAGCTGCAGCCTGAGCTTCATGAAGGACAGACAGCAAAGTCAGGTTTGTGTCCAAACGTGGGTGTTTTCCCTTGTAAACAATTCAAGTCTAACCAGGGAGGCAAGCATGGAAATCAGCAAGCTGTCTGAGGACATTTTTCACATCTCCTAAACCACACTGAAATAAAAGGACCAGAGGCCAGGCGGTGGTGGCGCACGCCTTTAATCCCAGCACTCAGGAGGCAGAGGCAGGTGGATCTCTGTGAGTTCGAGGCCAGCCTGGGCTACAGAGTGAGTTCCAGGAAAGACTCCAAAGCTACACAGAGAAACCCTGTTTCAAAAAACCAAATAAATAAATAAATAAGTAAATAAAAGGACCAGGGATGTAACTTGCTGTGGGATGTCTTTCTGTATGCTGTGAATATGTGTTGCTATGACTGGTTAATAAAGAAGCTGCTCTGGCCTATGGCAAGTCAGGTCATAGCCAGGCAGGAAATCTAGGAGAGAGAGAGAGAGCGGAAAGAGATAGGTGGGGAGTCTGGAGAGAGATGCCAGCAGCCACCGAAGGAGAAGCAAGATGCAGTGGTGGTGCACACCTTTAATCCCAGCACTCGGGAGGCAGAGCCAGGCGGATCTCTGTGAGTTCGAGGCCAGCCTGGGATACAGAGCGAGATCCAGCAGAGAAAGAAATGGGTTAAGTTATAAGAGCTAGCTAGCAAGAAGCCATCAGCTCTGACTCCAGCACTGAAGGAAATAATAAGAGGATTATAATGTAACAGAGATGAGAGGGGCGGGGTCACATCAACCACATGACTCACACCCAGATGGGTTTCCTGGGCTCCACCAAAGCTGACTTCTTTTGTTTTTATGTAAACTCTGAGCAAGATAAAAATAATGTCCAGGCAATGGTGGTGGTGCACTGTCTTTGATCCCAGCACTTGGGAGGCAGAGGCAGGCAGATCTCTGTGAGTTCGAGGCCAGCCTGGTCTACAAAGGGAGTTCGAGGCCAGCCAAGGTTACACAGAGAAACCTTGTCTTGAAAAACAAAAATGATGATGATGATGCCACCATGCACTCCTTGGTGGGCATAAAACCACCATGATGGCTGACCCACAGAAAGGCTTACAGCATTTCAACCTGAAGCAGCCCTGGGAGGTCGATCCCATTGTCTGGAGAAAGCATCTTGGTGATTCTACTCACTTGTGACTCTTCACAACTGCTCTTCCAGCTCCTCCCTCCCAGCCTAGCTCTTCCTCTAAGGTCTAAGTGACTTGGGGGCAAAATGTGCTCTTTTTAGGTTTTTGATAAAGTTTCATGTAACCCAGGTTTGGTGAGGACCTGTGTCTCAACAAAATAAGGTAGAGAGAACAACTGAGGAAGACACCCAAGCTCAACCTGTGGTATCTACACGCACATGCACACAAGTGCACGGGCACCCCCCCCCCACTCACACATACATATATACCACAAGTGCACGGGCACACCCCCACACCCCCACATACATATACCACAAGTGCACGGGCACACACCCCACACATACATATATACCACACACAGGAAGAAAAGGAAGGAAGGAAGGATGGATGGATGGGAGGAAATAGTTGAATCCCTACACGTGAGTGGTGGTAACATTTTCCTGGCCACCAGAACCCAACAAACCACTACCCGATCAAAAGAGTACTTGAAGCTGAGCCAGGGTTCAGGAAGTTTGATAAAGGGGTTGGAAAACCCTCTGTGTGTACCTATTTATTATTATTATTATTATTATTATTATTATTATTATTATTTGTTTTTTGAGCTAGTCCCATGTAGCCCAGGCTGTCCTCAAACTGCTACTTGCAGAGGATGACCTTTATTTCCAGTCCCTCCGGCCGCCACCTCCCAGGTGCTGGATTACAGACCTACACCATGCATGGCCTGGTGTCTCACTATCTGTAGATTTAACTTCTCAGCTGAGGAATTACAAGTACTTAAACCATCTCAGAGGCAAAACTCCCTTTCTCACTGTAGTACTAGGACAAGAGCTAACTTCCTCACATGTTTTTTTCATCATGGGAAAGAGGCTGAAGCTACTTGGTCTGTCCTAGTCCAGAAAGATCAGCAACACCTGGAGGGACCCTTTAGCATAAAGGACGGTGAAATTCAACGGGGTCAACCTGGAAGCACAGGTGAAGTACCACGCTGTCCCTCCATTCCTGGATCTGACATAAACGATCTGTTACACACTCCTTCTTGCAAAGGATGCTCAGCTTTGTGTCACCCAACCACAGTAACACCTAACCCTGGAACTCACTTCAAAACTCCCTTCATCTGGGGTCCAGATCATGAAAGGAGCAGGAGAGTCAGCCAGGCTTTCCTTCCGAAGCTTAGGGGACAGTGCTCAAGGTGTCTTTTGGTCTTAACGTGTCTATTTTGCCTGTGTGAACACATGTGCCCACCGAGTCCAGAAGACAGCATCAGAGCCCCTGCAACGGGAATTACCGAGAGTTGTGAGCCACCATGTGGGTGCTGGGAATCAAACCCGAGTCTTCCATGAGATCAGTCAGTGCTCTAACCACTGAGCCTTCTCTCCAGCCTCCAGAAAGTATTGAAAATGCATTCCCATTCCAAAGAATGACTGCTCTCTCCTGAAACAGACTAGCAGGTGCCAACTCCGCTGCCTTTACGCACATGGCTCTTCACTGCCAGACTCTTGAGAAAGAAAACTCTTCCAAGGTCACTGGGTTTGAAACAATAGAAGAGGTACAGCCCCCACCTCCCGGAAATACACCCAGCCATCACAGTTTACCAAGAACTCAGGCAAGCCATGGAAACATAGAGGATCTACTCTAGGAAGACAGAAGTCAAAATTTATAAGCTCTTTTCCCACCCCTTTCAGCTGCTGGAAGAAACACAATATTACCTGTCCCCACTTGCCAGAGGGCACAACAAAGGTCTGAAAATGTGCGGTGACCTAGAACTAGACTCAGGATGGGTGATGGAAGGGACAGAGGACTCCTGGTGGGACTCCAGGGACTGATGTCCAGGAGACTGGCAAGCTTTGATGTTCATTTCACGATGGCCACTGCATTACACAGACTCGTGAACCTGGACCAGCTAACCTCTCTGGGCCACTTCTCTCAGCACACTCCCAGGCTAGCCATTTCCATGATGAGCAGCCCGGAGTTAAGAAGCCTGTGTGAGGCTGCATCAAAACGAAGCTGAATATTTCATTTCCAGCTGCTGGCTATCAGAAACTAATTAAGTGGAGGATGAATGTAAACTTCATATTTAAATTTTTTTAATTTATTAGGTGTGTACAAGTGTTTGCCTACATGTATATATGTTCACGATATTCATGCCTGGGGCCCAGGGAGGTGATTGGAAGTCACTGGATCCCTGGAACTGGAGTTATGGATGGTTGTGAGCCACCATGTGAGTGCTGGAAAATGAACCCAGGTCCTCTCCAAGGGCAACAAGTGCTCTTAACCACTGAGACATATCGCTAGCCCTGAACTTCATACTTTTGATGAGAAGTGCCTGGCACACAAGTTGCTACTGATACTCTGGGTGAAGTGTGGGCCAAATCAATGCTGGGAGCAACAAATAAGCTTCTGCCATGAAGTAGGGTGTCTTGATCCAGCCAAGTGCACCTGTGGTGGAGTAAGGAACATTCCTGTTATATACCACAGGGAACTGGAGACAGAAAGCAGGCATCTGGAGATGCACTGTGAAGGCCAATCTGAGTGTTCTCCACTTGGTTAGGGGAAGGGGTAGTCCTAAACTGACAGATACTACCAAGCCCTGTCATCTGAGACCCAAAAGAGCTGACAGAATCTGAAAACTTTTTTAGCCTCTCTAAGAATGATGATATCGCTGGGCAGTGGTGACATCGAATGTCTTTAATCCCAGCACTCTGGAGGCAGAGGCAAGTTAGCCTAGCAGGGACCCAGAGGTACAACCCTGGCTTCTGGAGAACCGAAGGAGGAGCAAAGTCGCTCACGGGGGTCTCTTCATCTTTCCACATCTCTCTGAACAGTTGTGCAATCTCAGATGAGAGTAGGAATCGACGAGAAATCCTCCCTACACTAGCAATGGAGGCGAAAGTCCAGAGTTAACTGTTCACGTCGTGCAGTGCACCAAGGGTGGAGAGATGTCTGTACTAAAGAAAATAACGAGGGGGGGGGGGTCACTATAATCAGACCCGATTAGGTGAAACCGAGCCAGTGTTGGGCGTGGTGATGCACACCTTTAATCCCAGCCACTACTTGAGGGGCCGAGGTGCTCAGATCTCTAGAGTTCCAAGCCACAGAGTGAGACCCTGTCTCTCCAACCAAACAGACAAACGAGAAGCTGAAGCTGGAAGAACATTTCGACACGCACAGGATTGAGAAGTCTGAACTCACTGCTTATTGAAAACTAAGTCTCATAAAAACTTTTTAGCCTCTCTAAGAACGATGCTATCAGGCTGGTGGTGGCATTAATCCTTTAATGCCTTTAATCCCAACACTCTGGAGGCAGACGCAAGTGCATCTCTGTGAGTTCAAGGCCAGTCTGGTCTACAGAGTGGTTTATAATGGGCTCAACTTTGTGATACAATTTTTACTCCTAGCTCTTAAATTCTCATATACAAGATCCTCTCCTACAACATTAATGGATTATGTCCATTTCTTAGGATGTGATGTGGTACAATGGTTACACTGAATAACAAAACTTTTCTAGAAAAAAAAAAAAGATTTGTTTTTGAGGGCTGTGGTTGGCTCCTGCCTTTAATCCCAGCACTCAGGTGGTAGAGGTAAGCAGATCTCTGTGAGTTCAAGGCCAGCCTGATCTACACAGTGAATTCCAGGACAGTCAGGGCTACACAGTCAGGCCCTGTCTCAAAAACAGAGGTGGTGGGGGGGGACCCATGCAACAGGAGAAAATATGCAACTTATATATCTGGTAAGAGTCACAGACTTCCTAACCATGGGATTCTTCAGAGGCATAATTGTTAGTTTATGTCTATCCCTCTCCAAAAGAAGCAGACTTCTCTG
>CABHPQ010132064.1:0-11869 GCA_902168405.1 Peromyscus aztecus | reverse complement strand
AGGTCACCTCATATAAGCAGTTGACTCTCAGTGAATATGTTTGATTAGAGTCCTTTCTGTTTTTTGTTTTGTTGTCATTTTTCAGTCATTTTCATTCTCAACAGCTGCATATGTTTACCATCCGTGACCAATATCTGGACTTAAAAACATTCACTATTTAAACTAGCTCACTCAGCCCTTCTGACAATCAAATGGCGTTTACCTTGTCATGCAGCCTACGTGTCAGACTGACGTTCCCTGCTACCTGGCCTGAATATGAGTATTTTAAATAGTTCACAGTTTGTTTGTTAAGCTAAAACTTCTACCCTATAAGTTTGCTTAATTCAGAAGCCCATGATTCCCCAACTTAGGTAGTCATTATGTATCAAAGATTCAGTTAAGAGTCTTATTTTACATGTAAGTTCTCTTACTCACAGTTTCCCAGCCTGTTGAATATTGCATAACAGAACACTGCTTTAATTCATGCAGCCTTCATGATATCTAATGAGAAAGTGAGGATGCATTTTCTACAACACAGAGTGTTCTGCAAAGGTCAGTTATTTTGTTACTATCACAGTACTAACAGCTCACAGTACTAATGCTCTTAAAATCAGCAATCCATTAATACAGCAGAGAATATATATGTGTGTTTGCATATTCAAGCAGAGAAAAAGTATTCCATATATGGGCTCTTACATGTCTAGAACCACAACTGAAGTCTCTGAAATCAGCTCACATCTTTTAGCTATTGAATATTTAATGCTTCTAGAGTGACAGATAGCTAGACATGCTGGTTTCTTTCTGAAGTCTGAAGTTATTTCAATGCATAGAAAATATTTGGACCATTTTTTTAGTGAAATGTCATCCTTGGCATTTATGAGAGCACCAGAAACCAACAAACTCTCTAAGAAGCCTCGTCTCATATTACCTTTGTAAAGCAGGGGTAGTTGTCCCATTAAATAGCCAGACATGTCATTTTCTGCTACACATAGCAAAATATATTTTACAAGTACATAAATGGATGACTGCAGTTGATAAACTTGACTCTGTTCAGATTCAGAATCTAGTTAGCCTTCTGCTTTCAAAGAAAAGAATGCGGCTAGAGAGATAGCTCAGAAATTAAGAGTATTTGCTGTTATTGTAGATGATTGCCTATAACTCTACTTCTGGGGGATCTGATGTACTTTTCTGGCCTCTGTTGGCACCTACACAGGTGGTATATGTATATATGTGTGTGTGTACACTCAGGCACAGACATACACATAAAAATATGAGGAACAATGTACGTAATTCTTGAATCACTTCTGAATACTATATATGGGTTCCCATAAAACCCTCATTCCATACTGTCTGATGAAGTTTCGTTGGCCCCCATTGTCTAAGTTGTTTCTTATTGGTACAGGTGACATTTGCTGGGCATACTACTTCATCTGAACCATTAGAATTCCTGCTTCAAAAGTATAGTCATGTCTGGCAAAGATGGAGTAGTGCTCCTACATATTACAGAAATGATGGATTCTGTCTCCCTCAGCTTAAAATGAGCTATTCAACAGTAAAGTCTCATTGGAGGGGCCAGAACCTAAAGTTTGGGGCTTGCTTATGATGTTTCTTCTTTCCTTACTATTAGGAAATATTGTTTTCCAGTTAATGTCAGGGTGTCTGCAGCCCAGTATCCTATCCAGCATGTGGCTACTGTGAGACCCACACAAAACCAGTATCCTAAAACTTTTCTGATATTGGTTTGCAAGAAACAGGCATAGCTGGTTCTGATAGCATTCTTCCTCCTTTTCAGGACATCATACTACCCTTCATTTCAGGATTCTGTTTATTTTGATGTTAAATTTAGAGCAAAGTAAGAAAAGTGGGTTGGGGCGGGGAACCTTAATTGAAAAGACATGAAAGTCACTAGAGTAAGGGGGCATTGGGCTAATGACTTTAGAATGCTTGGTTTTCAAGGTTGTTGAGAGCTCTAGATGGCAGGCGCTGAGGATCCACGTGTGGGCAGATCCTGCTCTGGTCTTTGGCTCCTTGCAGTATAAAAAAGACTTGCAGTACAGGAAAGAAGATTTAGTAGGGTGGTGGGTGTGAGCTAGTAAGTGCTCTAGAGTTCCAAAGAAAACCAGCCTGGGAATTTAGAAGAGATGTTGTCTGGCTATTAGGAAGCCAGATAGGAATAAGTTGCATGAAGGAAGGGATGGAAATGCTAGGAAATAGGTGTTTCACAAGTAAGAGTACAAAGATAGAAAATCCTTTCCAATGTGGCAAATGACTAACATCTTGGAATCGCTAGAAGACAGTGCTTTAAGAGAATGGAAGACTAAGAGGGTGAGAAGGAGGGCAGAGACTAGGTAAATGTCATGTCTAGGGTCCTGGCTTCATCCTTAGTCAATGGGAGTTAAGGGGTTAGGGTGAGAGGATGAGAGAAGATGGTACATTATGAGAATCAGCGCCGTCTTAACTGTACAATAAAGATGAGGAGTCCATACTTCTGAGAGATGGAGAAGGAAGGAGGTGAGGGAGAGAGAGGGGAGGAGAGAAGATATGGATATGAGGAAGCTCTGTAGCTAGCTGGGAGGGAATGAAGGGCTTCTGAGGAAATCTACAGTCAGTAAGAAGACAGGGTGACCAGATCCAGGAAATCATTGGGGGGGGGGGGGGAATTATCATGAGTCAGCAACTTGCTGGAAGTTCTAAAGGGTAATGAAGGGTCCTTTAAGGAGCTGGTGTGTGAAGGTCCTATGGCTCAAGTCTATGGATGGACAGTACTACCTCTCACAGAAGCTAGAATAGCTAGAAATGTCTGGACATCCTCTCTCCAGCATGAGGCCTGCACTTGTGAAACATCTAAATGGACCCATTCCTAAAATTCAGAGGAGAGTCAGAATATAATTTTATGACCTTTTAAAACCTGGTAATGGTTTGATGAGTCATCTAATTTTTTATATGAGTGTTTCAATTTAGAATTTTAACAACCAATTTAAAATATGCATCATAGTCCATATTAAAATGCTGTGAATCATTACACTGATTGCTATTCTTATGCTTCCTTGAGGTTTTCTTTCTTTCTTTTTTTTTTCCTTGTTTACTTCAAGCATATCTTAGTACATTATCTAAAGATGTAGCAGATTATTTTGGATAGGCTAATTTACAAAGAAAAGGAATTTATGGTGGCTTATACTTTAGGAAGTTGGAAAGTCCAAGATCATGGTGCAAAGTGTCTGCTTGTTCTCTCTAACAGCTTCATGCTAATTAAATACATGCTAGAAAACTGCAGGGAAAGTCAGCACAACTAAGCAGGGCAAAACACATGGAATGGACTTGCTTAAGAACAAAAAACTCTTCTAGTAACTAAATCAATCTCGCCAGAACAGGACATACTTATGAGAGAAACATTAACCTATACCTGAGGGTCCTGCCCCATTGCCAATCTCTACCTCCAAACACTGTCTTTGTGTCCTATGGAGGAAATTATGTTCCAACATGGGGGATATTTGGAGGGCCTCCCCAAAAAAAGCAGCCTTTTGTTCATTGACTTCTTTTCATTACATTTTTAATTGACTATGTGTGCATAGATGTGTGTATGTGTATGAGTCCCTAAGTGAGTGTGCACACGTGTGCAGGTGCCCACAGAGACCAGAAGAGGGTATCAGATCACTGGAACAGGAGTTGCAGGCAGTTTTGAGCTCTCAGATAAAGGTGATAGGAATGGAACCAGGGTCCATGGCAAGAGCCACATATTCTCTGAACCACTGAGCCATATCTCCAGCTGCTTAATTTCTTGTTCATTTTAATTGTGAAGCCAGTTCATTCACTTATGTGTGGTTGGATGGAACATGTAAAGAAGAAAAGCTTCAGCATTCAAAGGTTAATATCCTTATACCTCAACTTCAGATTCTAATCCCTTAAAAATCAATCAGACTTTGTTCCATATCCAAACTGTAAAACACAAGATATTACTCACTGAAAGGTTTCATATTATTTGAAAATGTATGTCACTCGATTTTTTTTTAATATTTCAGTGATTCTATTATTCAGAAGGAACCTTCAATTCTCATTTTAACATGTTTTTTTTTTCAAATATCATGATGATCACCAAAATATTCATTAGCCATCTATGGATAAATTTACTGAAAAATATCTGAGCTTCTGCTTATTCTTCTCATAATAAAAATAGAATAATTTAAGCTATACCAGCTGTTGCCATGGAAACTAACGTATTTACACATTGAGAAAGAACATGAAAATTTCTAAATGCATTTCCAACCTTATGATGTATATTTCTGTGTGAAGAAGACCACATACTTCAGGGGACTTGAAGTACAGAAGGTCTAGATGATTCCTCCTTGTAAATATTCTGTACCCTGTTACCCCATATAGACAGATATCATGAGACCAGGGTCTTGTTATTTACTTGATAATTCTGCATCATATACAATGCACAAAAAATAAAATTTATCACTCTTGTTTTTTAAAAAAGATTGGAAAATATTCCTCAGAGAGTATTTATGCTTCAACTGTTTAATAAATTCTCTAAATATCTCATTTTTAAGATATTTCAAACCTAAAACTCCTTGGTAAATCATCTGTCTGCCTGAGTTCTAGTCTCATAGGCTCTAAATCAAACAGAAAACACACATTTAATTCTAAGCAACTATTTATGACCCCTAAACTGATATTCAATGCCACATTAATAATCTTGAGGAGGCAATAGTCAGATACCAGATACAAAATATGCAAAGTGGTAGATGCTGGTAGAGAAGTATAAAGTGAGTATATTCAGGGCATCTGACTTAGCCTGGAGGCATCAAGAAGTCCTGGGAAACAATAACTGGATAGGGAGAGGGGGTGAGAGTGATACCTGAATTAACTCTGAAAGAATGATGT
This sequence comes from Peromyscus aztecus, assembly GCA_902168405.1. Classification (NCBI taxonomy): domain Eukaryota; kingdom Metazoa; phylum Chordata; class Mammalia; order Rodentia; family Cricetidae; genus Peromyscus; species Peromyscus aztecus. The sequence goes on along the minus strand of CABHPQ010132064.1, from coordinate 7,006 downwards.
TTACCTTGTAGGGTATGTCTGCCTGAATGACTCAATACTTATAATATTGGTTGGCACATGGTTAGCAAATACAAACAAAATGCTTATTGTGAACTTTTAAAAAGCATGAAGGGAAAAAGTCAGAGATGGTAAGGACTTGGATAATGAGGGCACGTTTCATCTTACCTCTTTTGCTTCACACTATGATGTTGCAAAACAGTCACTAGACACAAAAGCATTTCATCCCATATGAAACTCAACCTTAGAAATAGTTCTAGAGTGTTCCCCCCTGGCAGTCCCTCTTACTCTCTGGAATTCTTTCTTGCTTTAATAAACCTAAATTCAATCTGCCTAAAAAATAGTTTTTTACCTCTGTTCTATAACCAGGCTCTTTAATATATAAATGTGTACCCATAATTTTGCTTACAGTTGTTTATTTTGTGATAAATAAATGTTATTAAGATAGTTTTAAAAAAAAGATAGTTTAAATTATGTTAAAAAACCAAGGACGAGTAAGTGGAATCAGAAGTTCTAGCAATTGCATTTATTTTCCTTTGTTAATGTTGTTGTTGTTGCTGCTGTTGACTACTCAGAAGAGAACATTGTATCTACAGAGGTAAGAAATACAATCAAGTGGAAAGCTGAGTGGAAGGAAAGCAGGCAAAGCTTCAAGTTAAAGGCAGTCAGAGCAATTCCTTTCTCTGCTATTGATGTCCTTTCAGATTGTCTTGGGCAAACTATAATCCATGCTGTGTTCTGAATGTTTGTGTCTCTCCCAAACAGGTTGAAACATGTTCCCCTTGTTCTGACATTAAAGCTGGGGACCCTAGGCAGTGATTAGGTCATGAGAGCTCCACCCACACAAATAGGATTAGTACTTTGACAAAAGGAAATTGGTGGAGTCTTCTGCTACATTCTTTAAGGGAGGACAAGTATGGTAATGGTAGCATTGTGTCCCTTGCAAAGCAGAGGGCAAGTCCTCACAGGACGCTGAATCTGCTAGCATATCTGCCTCTAGCACTGAGAGCAATAACTTTATGTTGTTCATAAGTTATACAGTATATGATGTTCTGTCATAGCAACCTGAACTAACACACCATAGAAAGTTGGAGATCTGGGCAGGGTACCAGTCCCAAACAGGAACAGAGTAATCAAAGCATACGCTTCGGTGTTTGGTCTTGATATGCTTGTAGTCAAGCTGGAGAGTATGAATATATACAGCAGCATAATATACTTGCCATGGAACAGTGAGAAAGGGAATGTGTGTCTTTTTCTTTTTAATATATTTTTATTCATATTATAACAGTTTGTGCATGTAAAGGATTTATTTTTTTTCACATTCACCACTCACCACTCTCTTTTTTCTCCTATTCACTTATATGAACCCTTATTTTTACTAATGAGTTCCCCTCCTACTTACATGTCTGTCTTTGTGCATGGCCCACTGAATTTAACTAAGATTGTTTGCATAAAGCAAGAAGGAGCGATTTACTGGAGTATGGGCAACTTGTCGGTGACTGCACCATTGAAGAACATGATTCTCCTACCCTCAGCACTAGGTGCCAATATCTCCCCGGGGAATGCAAAACCTCATCAGCCCCTCCCATATGTGATGGAATGTTGACAGGCCCAGTCTGGTGCAAATCTTGCACAGACGACCACAGGTACCATGAGTTCTTGAGGACAATAGCCAATCTAGTCCTCACCACACTTCCTTATGCTGGTTAGTTTTATGTCAACTTGACACAAGCTAGAGCCATTTTGGAAGTAGGAATCTCAGTCAAGAAAAATGCTCTCAACAAAAAAAATGACTGTAGGTCATTTTTGAGAGGACTGAGCAAACACCATAACAGGCTTCTCAATCTTCTCTCAGAGATTAGGCCTCAATTTCAGTTTCCTGAGACTGAATAAGCAGTTTCTAAAAGAGCCACGAACAAAGGGCAATTAATCCCTGGTGCCCTTGACAACAGGGACAAGGGATAGGAAGCACCAAGCCTGGGCCACTGAGTCAGGCCCACAGTCAGTATGTTCTAGGCCAGCCAGCCTCCACAGCAGCTCAAGGTCAAAGCCAGGGACTTGCTCAGGCCTGCTCCAAAATGAAAAACTGTACCCTGACCAGCCTCTAACTAGCCCTGGCCAATTAGAACATACTGGCATGTTCAGTACTTGCTTGGACCAATCATAGCTAAAGTGACCTAGCTGCCTTAGGACCTCCCCTTGGCTATGCTTAAAAGGAGCTCACACATCTCTCTCAGGGTCTTCACCATCTTGCCTTTGTATGGGACAGCAGGCTGATTGCATACGTAGATGGTGGTCTTTTGTGGGACTTCTCTAAGACCCTAATGATTTTCTTGGTGGATGCTTGATGTGGAAGGGCCCAGCCCATAGTGGATGGTGCCATCCCTGGGCTGGTGATTCTGGGTGCTATAAGAAAGCAGGCTGTGGGGCTGGAGAGCTAGCTCAGTAGTTAAGAGCATGTGTTGCTCTTCCAGAGGATCAGTGTTTGATGGTCAGAACTCCCATAGTAGCTCATAACTGTCTGCAGCTCCAGTCATGGAGTGTTTGATACCTTCCTCTGTCCTCTGTGAGCATGAGGAAAGCACATCTTGCATAGGCGTGCATGCAGGCAAAACACTTATAGAAAGTAAAAGAAGAAGGAAAAACAAGGAGGAATGAGGAGGAAAAGAAGAAGAAAGGGAAGGGGACAGGAGTGGAGTGGAAAGAAGAAAAGAAAACAAAAGAAAAAGGAAAGCAAACTGAGCAAGCTATGCGGAGTGAGCCAGTAAGCAGCATTCACCCATGGCCTCTGTTTCAGTTCCTGTCTCCAGATTTCTGCCTCGAGTTCCTTCCCTGACTTCTCTTAACTGTGGATTGTGATCCGAGCGCTGTAAAATGAAATAAATTCTTTCATCCTCAAGTTGCTTTCGGCCATGCTGTTTTATCCCAGCAATAGAAACACTAAGATACTCCTAATCCTCTGACTCTTAGTTGGTTTTTTTCTGCCCTTTCTTCCAGGTTGTTCCCTGGACCTTGGAGGGAGTAATATCGATGTTCCATTGGGTCTGAGCACTCAATGTCACTTACTCTCAGCACTTGGACCAGTTAGAAGTATCTGCCTTGACAGCCTCCTCGTTGATTCCACAATCAATCCCACATTGTCTCAAGGTTCCATAAGTTTTACCTCTAATAGTGCGTGGTTAATATAATTAAAGTTCTTATAGTTTCAAAGAAAAGAAATCCTCCCTGACTAGCCCAAATGAAAGTTAAATCTGTGATACACTCATACAGTGAGCTTGAAGGAAATAAAATTCAGTTGTACTTTGTAGGATCCAGGAAAGTACCTCATTCCCAGGAGCCGACCTTCTAGTTCTGAAAGCCTTTCTCTCATGGTCTGTGTGTTCCTTTATTCCTCCCTTAATTGAAAATTGGCTTTCCCTGTTTACTCCTCATATGGCCATTGGTGGAGATACTCAATGTTTCTGTTGTTACATTGTTGCTTTAGAGTGCAACAGCCGCAACTCCATTCTGAAGACGCCTTCCTTCACATGGCCATGGAAGAGCAGATGCTTCACCACAGCAACAGGCAGACCACCTAGGGTAGGTGTGTGCCCCTTATCCAATCAATGGTAGTCGGATGAGGGAATTTTAAGACCTGCTTTCCACTTCCCATGGCATTAAACTTAGGCAAACAAAGGAGGCAGGGCTCTATGGCAAATGTAAACTGAGTGCCTATAGACCTTTTCTGCAAGCTTCAGCTCCAGGCACTTCTGCAAAACCTTCATTCACCACATAATCAGTTCATCAGACCGCGTCTTTCTCTGCATTAGACTATCCTGTTCACAGCTGAGAAGTGAAGGAATTAATTAAAGGTAAAGTTTCATCTTGATCACTTGGATAGTTTCCAGCTTATAATACATATTCAATAAATACAAATTAAATTTTTATTTTGTACATTAATGATCAATAAGCACTCATGGGATCAAATCAGGCAAGGTTGATTTGGCAGACAAGAGCTAGGGGTAGATGTTTCGAGGATATTTAAATTAATTTTAATTTAATAAACTGTTCTGTGTATTTCATAAATGTACCATATATATATATATATATATATATATATATATCCTAGTTTTAGAAAAATGAAACTAGTGATGATATAAATAACTTTCATGTATTAAACTATTGTATTAGGAACACAGGTGACTCAATATTCAAAATTAAACTAAATTTACCGTAATTTATTTTAGACTTTACAAGAAAAAGAATAACCATCTCAATAGGTGTCAGAAAGACAGATTTGTGATTATTTTAAACAGACAAAACAAAGCAACAGCAGCAACAATAACAATAGAAACCACTTAGTAAACTAGGAATGGAAGGTAAGATGATCCCGTGGTAAAGAGCACCTACTTATAATATACAAGTACAGTAGAGCTAGCTTGTACTTAATGGAGGAAAGCTGGGAATTTTCCCTCAGACCAAGATCCAGTCAAAAGCATCCTTTCTATGAAATAAAGTTCACTATGCATATTTAAGGCATCCTGCATATTAGACAATACTTATGTATATGTATAAAAATAAGCATATGTATATTAGCATAGTTATTGTAGTGAGAAAAGTGAATCTACCCATGCTCACATTACCCATCCTCACCTGTGGCAAGAGCAGCTGTGATCACATCTACCAGAATGTCTTGAATTCAATATGCTGTCATGAATGATACTTCCCATGTTGAACACTGAACCTTCTGACTTCTTCCTCCATTACCTCTACATTCTAGCCTTTGGCTTTATTCTTTCCCAATCCCAGGCCTAGAAATCATGGTTTGGTTCCCTGTCTCCATATATTTGCCCCTTTTTAGCTATTGTTTTAATTCTTGCATATCAGTAAGCTCTGTCAGTATGTTTCTTTCTTCACTTGGCTCATTTCACTCAGCAAAATGTATTCCATGTCTACCGTGCTTCAGCAAGTGGCAAATCTTTTCCCCTCTAAGGCTGAATAATATTGCATTGCGTATATGTGTGTATATGCAATACACATACATGATAGCTTCCTCATGCATTCATCCTTTAATAGAGTCCAGGGTATCTTTTTCATATTTTGATATTGTGAATAAAGGCACAATGTACATGAATGTGAATGTATCTGTAGGCTACAAGAAGTTCATTCTTAGGATATGATCCCCTTCCTCCCGCAAAAAAAATTGCTGGGTCATATAGTAGTTCTATTTTTAATTTCTTTAAAAGTCTTCCTATTGTACCAATCTACATTTCCACCAACAATGTACATGTGTTCTCTTTTCTCCTTGTTCTTATCAGTATTTACCTCTGTTCTTTAAGTAGACAGCTATTCAAACAGGAGTGACATGCTATCTCACAAGGACTTTGATGTTTTCTTTGATGATTTTTGAGCCCTTTTACAAGTACCAATTGGTCATTTTTATGTATTATTTTGAGAAAATGTCTATTTAAATTGTTCAATCATTTCTAATCAGGCTCTAGGGTTTTTTGGCCTTGAGTTGTATGAATCATTTATTATTTATTTATTGAGTTTATGTACTTGTTGGGGGAGGGTGGATGAACAAACCCACAGCATGATACACATGTGGAGCACAGGGCACAACTTACAGGAGTTGGTTCTCTCCTTCCACCATGAGGCTACTGAGGATTGAACTCAGGTCATCAGGCTGGGGCTTGGTGACATGCACATTTATCTAGTGATCCATCTCACTAATCTGAGTTGAGTTGCGTGAATCACCTGTAAAGCTATAGACTAAGAGAAAATTTCAAATTTTATGTTATCTGTATCACATAAAGGTTTATATTTAAACCAATGCACTAGTACTACTAAGCATAATGCTAACAGTCCTAGAGGGTCATAAAGCATATGGCCAAACTCCCTCCCTAGGTGATTTTAGAAAATCATGGCATACCAGCACTTTACCCATAAGTCAGTATTTCTATATATTAATAGTGAAAATTTGGAAATCTCATGTTTCCTCTTAGTATTTACAGTAACACCAGAATATAGCATTTGTTAGGTATGCATCTCTAAAACATATGTGCATGATTTTTATGTTGGATATTAAATGCCAATTAAATACTATCTCTGTAATCAGAGAGTGATAGCATGTTTAGGGAATAAAAGGCTCATATTTTTAACATGTCACTTTTTCCCAAATTAAAAACTAGGCTTAATACAATTCAGGAAAGTCTGAGCATGTAGTTTTTGTAACTATCACCAGAAAAGTCTAAAGTTTATATACAAAGGCAAATGAAAACATTGCAACAAAGAAGTTCTATCTGGAGTACATAAAGAACTCTCAAAACTTAGGAAAGTGTCAAATAAAACAAACAATTTAATGGGGAAAGTGTGTGTGTGTGTGTGTGTGTGTGTGTGTGTGTGTGTGTGTGTGTGTGTTTACAGACACTTCACCAGAGAAAGATGCACAGATGGCAAATGAGCACAGAAATTGGTGCTAAAAATCATTAGTCATCAGGGAAATGCAAATTAAAGCCAAATGAGATATCATTATATACGTATTAAAATAGCTATTATCAAGGATAACATCATCCAAAAAACCCACTGAAATACAGTGCTCATGAAGATGTGAAGCAGATAGACTTCATATGCACTGCTGACAGGGATGTAAAATGGTACCAAACTGCAGAAAACAACACTGCAGGTCCTTAGAAAGCCCAGTCATATAACTCATGTGTACCACACTCAATATTTACAGAAGTGAAAAGGTCACACAAGCACCTGACTACAAATGATTGTAGAAGTTTTATTTGTGATTTCTGAGAGCCTGAAACAACCCAGATGTCCTTCATACAACCAAAAGATTATATTATGAGCATGACATCACTGGTCTATAGCCATTTGAATGGATATAGAGATAAAAATGAATGAGCTGTTGATTCATGCAACGACTTAAATAAATCTTACATGCAATTTAGTAAGTGAAAGAGGCATGACTGAAATACAGCCTGTGATCCCAACTGTGTAATATTGAGGGAAAACAGAGCTA
>CABHPQ010132062.1:0-36542 GCA_902168405.1 Peromyscus aztecus | reverse complement strand
GGAGGAGGAGGAGGAGGAGGAGGAGGAGAAGGAGAAGGAGAAGGAGAAGGAGAAGGAGGAGGAGGAGAAGGAGAAGAAGAAGAAGAAGAAGAAGAAGAAGAAGAAGAAGAAGAAGAAGAAGAAGAAGAAGAAGAAGAAGAAGAAGAAGAAGAAGAAGAAGAAAAGAAGAAGAAAAAGAAGAAGGAGAAAATTAAAATTACTCAGTCATTGTTGAAAATGAATGACATGTAAAAAAGGTGACCAAGATTCAGAGCCATTATATTGATGCCAAACAATTTTCCCTGCCCCCAAATCTTATTTGATTCTCTTGAAAAATGGGGGTTAGTATACCGCTTAGAGCTGGGGTAAATTTGAAGTTTCTCTGAAGGAACGGTGATGCCTGGGTTTTGTGTCCTATTAGGTCTAAAGCTTGTACAACACTGCTACCTGTGGTAAGAGAATCCCTGTCCTCCAGAAAATACCCAGCCCAATGAAGGTCCAGGAGCTCTGAGAATTGGGCATGGGCTCTATCATCACGATGTCATTTTAAAATCAGTATTTCTGGTAGTGCGATTAAGTAGTCCAAAGTAAAAGGACTATTCATTTAATGCAAACATGTCAGAGAAATCTAATGGTTCACATTTATTTTCACATGTGTATCTGTGGATTAGCTTGAGTTGAACTGATGTATGCTGGCTTTTTTTTAAAGATGGGCAAGGTTTTGAGCTACAAATGGGTCAGGTTCTGTCCCACATGACCTGATCTACTTTGGTGCAGTGTTACTCAAGGCACCCAAAGATCAAGTTTCAATGATAAGAGCCCATTCCATGTCTCCGACCTGAGTCACACCCAACAACACCTCAATGGCCAGGGAAGCAAATTTGTCCAACCCAAAGTTAAGTGGATGTAACTCCATCTATCATGAAACCAAATCAAACCACAGGGCTGGAAGTGGAGGTGAAGGAGGTCTACAAGAGTGGATAGCCACTGGGCAACCAAATGAGTACCTAAGGTAACAGTCATTTTATGTGTAGGCCAGGAACTAAAGCTTGTTTATTTACATTATGTTGAAATTGTAGATGAACAAAGTGACAGCTTATTACTTTAAATAATTCCATTGTGAATCATTAGTCTTTATACTCATAATAAAGGAGACAGAAGGCTACACCCTGCACCTGAGACTTACATACAGAGAGGGTGATCCATGGACACATGAGTTCACCACAGCAAGCCTCAGACTGCAGCTGGAGTTTTCTCCAGTCCTGCCCAGTCCCACGGACCCCACAATCACTTATAAAATAATCACTCAGAAGCTCATATTAATTAAACTGCTCGGCCATTAGCTCAGGCCTACCACTGTCTAGCTCTTACACTTAAACTCAGCCCATTTTTATTAGTCTATACCTTGCCACGTGGCTCGTGGCTTACTTGTAACTTACATCTTGCTACTCATTGTGACAGCTGGCAGCGTCTCTCTACCTCAGCCTTCCACTTCCCAGACTTCTCCACCTCCTTGTCCCATCTACACTATCCTTCCTGCCTGGCTACTGGCCAATCAGTGTTTTATTTATCAATAAATCATAGCAACATATATTTACAGCATACAGGACATCCCACAGCATCAGACTTCTATGGGAAAATGCAAGCCACCTGAAAAATCTGGCCCCCAAATTCCCAGAAGGCCAAAGTGAAATGATGGGAGAAGTGTTAGAAACACCTAAGCGCTAAATTGTTGATTTTTGTTCTAATTAACACAATGTGAAAGTCCTTAAAAAATCAAAACATTGCTTCCATTTTTTTTAAATGGGGGCTAGTTTGGGGTTAGAGAATTCAGGATTGGATCTGGACTCATTTGGTGACTTGGCCTTCATGAATTTTAGCTTGTTTCTCTATAAAAGAGGAATCACGGTATCATGTTTGTTCGTCCTTAGTGTGTGTGGGATTAGACAGGAGACGACATGTGGAAAATATGCTGTGTTCTGTGAATTGCCACACGAAAGGGGATCTCAGAGCTCACTTTCGGTGTGTCTGATGGTTGCCATCCGAATGAGTACTTGTCACAAAAATTAAAGGTACAGGGTGCTTATTCTCAACATGCAACTGGGTTTGTAAGAAGAGTGCTGAGAGGCAGGTACCAAGAGAACTGGGTCGGTCAGTCCGTAGTCAGGGAGAAAAACTGATGACGGAAGAACAGCTCTGGTGTCAGGTGGGAGGCTGGGAGATTCTGGGGAAAGGTGAAGACAGGGGCCTATTTTGTAGTATTCTAGTGTAGACAATCCAGACTCTGTCCAGATGGTGTTTCTTTGGCTCTTCTTATCCCGAGTTTTAAGCACAGGACTGAGCAGAAGCCGGGGAGAAGTGACTAGTTATCAAGAGTGTAAGAAAATGTGCAACTGTGTGTGTCCTCCTGTTCAGCCGCTTCCCAGGGAGCAGAGTGACCTTGAGACCATTACTTAACCTGTCTGTGCTAGAGCTGCCTTGTTTTATCAAAGGGATGGTCAGCAGTGCCCAATTGAGAGGGAATATTCAGCATCTTGTAAAAGATGTTGTGCACCTGAATCCTGGTCCCCTTCTGGTCACGCTGGCTTTCCTAAGGGGAAAGCAGAAATAACACAGGTGACACATTCGTGGAGCCTGAGAGCCCATCACATGATGGTGAATCAAGTTCTCAGCTCAGCTCTTCTAGGCCACCTTTAACTATGAAAAGGTCTTGACTTCAGTCCAGATGAATTAAGTAAGTGTTGCTAAAGTTTGGTCCTCCTTCAGCAGTCCAGATCAGTGGTTCTCAACCTGTGGGTCACAGTCATGGGAAAATACATATTTCTGATGGTTTTAGGAACCCCCAACCATAAATTTACTTTCATTGCTACTTCATAACTGTAATTTTGCTACTGAGTGGTGTCTCGGTTCCTCAGACCATCAGAAATGTGTTTTCCTATGGTCTCGGCCCACAGGTTGAGATGTTCTAGACCAATCTGCAAAGGAAGTCACTGTCACAGTCAACAGCAGATTCCTCCTCTGAGCCAGACTAAGGTGTGTCTGATTCAGGCTTTGATATCAGACACACCTTGCTTTGTGTCCTTGCCCTGGTACCTGTCAGCTGTGGACCTTGGATCTGGATTTCTCAGTCTGTAAAAGGGAAGAACACGTCTTACCCCAGGGAGCTGCTGCAAAGATGAAATGAAGCAATAATATGACCTGATTTGGACATGCTAAATCTTCAAATAAAATGGTACCTACTACTATTAAAAGAGATCTTCTTTGAGAATGTCCCTTAATTTGTCTCCGCTCCGAGTCTACTGTCTGCTGGTTTAGTTCCCAGGTAGATGAACGAGGACCTAAAATCACTGTTGCTTCTGTACTCTAGGGTAGCATCATGTTGACAGGGATCCTGCCTGCCCTCGGCACCCCCCGTGTCTTTGGCACCTCACAGTGCCTGGTGGACAATATTGAATAATAGATACAGGAATCTTAGGACCTTTGCAAAGATTTATCCCAACGGTCTCCCTCCTAAGGGGAAAGCAGAAATAACACAGTTTTTTTTTTGTTTGTTTTGTTTTGTTTTGTTTTGTTTTAGCTATCTAATCCTCTTTTTATTACTGGCACATATTCTTTGTACACTGTTTTCATTCACATATACAGTAAACGTTGACTACATCGTCCTACCCCAGTACTGAGTTTTCTTTAGAAGAGATGATTGATAGCAACTGTAGGAAGACACCAACGACCTCTAGAACCTTATGGCTAGTAACACAGCGCAGGTCTAGGGGGTGTCCTGGGAGAGGGCTGGCTTCACAGAGTGCTTTTCTGCTTACTGCCTGGTGGCTGACACACCTGCTTTTCTTCTGCTGTCTGATTGACTGCAAGTCAGAGAAATTTGAAAAAGAAAAAGTCTTCCCCATGCAAAAAACATGAACTCCACCCCAGGTCACTGGGAGGAGGGTGAGAAGAAGGCGCGGCTGTCTCTCCCACCATGGATGTCTTCCACCTGTCCCCTCAGGAGCCCGCCTAGAAGCTTGCCATGTCAGACACTCATTTACCCCTCATGAACCCTGGGGCTGCTCGCAGCGAACAAGCCTCCTGAAAAAGGAAGAAAGGCTTCTAGGCAGTTCTCAGGAATACTTACATGCAAGTCTTCACTTGTTGGTGAACCCAAGTGGGTGATTTTTTTTCTAGTCAATTTAACCCCTATAGAAGGTTGGGGGAATGTCAAGACCCAGTAATCATACACAGGGGCTTCTCTCAAATCCTTCGTTATAGCAGCTATCTAAGGGTGAATGCTGGCTGCAACCTCACACTGAGTCTCTACACCACTCCAAACAAAGATTATCAGCTGAGGACTTCAAACCCCTATGAACCACAGACTCTCCACTTCAAAACCATGGCAACTGAGTCTGTTAGAGTCTAAACCACGTGAGCAAACTGCCCTCACTCTTACTGTGGACCTAAGACCAGAGACTCAGCCTTAACCCCCGGGTCATTCAGCTGCTGACAGCCCTCACGTTGTGTCCAAGAGACTGAACAGAGTTTCATCCTTAACTGATCTACACCAATAAAGGTCTGGACCTTCTAAATCTGGACGTTGTGAAACAAGGAGAAAGGACAAGTGTAATGTGCATTGTGTTGATAAATTTTGCTGTTTGAGTTCACTGGGAGCTTGTCTAGGCTACCCTCTCCATTCTCATTTCATACCTAAGCATGGTTGTCTTGGGTGTCTTCCAGAGCTGCTTGTCTGGGGATAGGCTGTCCCCTGCCCCTGTGTCAGGGAGAGGAGAGAACAGCAAAACAGCCCCAAAGTAAACCATGGCATCCTGAGGACAGCTAGAAGGTGAACGAACCTTTCCAACAGAGGTTACTATTGCTTAATCTCATGGTATAAAAGTACCTGCAGTAGGAAAGAGAAATTTAGACACGGGAAATGCAGACATGCAAAGTTCAGCCATGGGAGGCTCATCTATGGACCCAAAGCTCAACTGGGAAGTCCAGCTGCCTATGTCAACTTCCACAGACAATTTCTGCTGGGTGCTTTGAGCTTCCAACTCAATGATGCTTTGTTATATCTCTCTCTCTCTCTCTCTCTCTCTCTCTCTCTCTCTCTCTCTCTCTCTCTCTCTCTCATCTATTTCTTGCTATTTGTTATTTTAATTCTGGCTTGGTATATATTTCATAAACTCACTCATTTAAAACAGAATATATTGCTGTTATTGATCATCCCCTAGCCCACACAGAACAAGTTTTTGGACAAAGCAAAGTGCTCAGGTGAATGAGTGCCTGGACCTTGAAAGAATTTCTGGCCAAGACTCCAATGAACATTCTGGGCTATATGGGAGAGTGCAGTTTGTCACTGTTGTTGGTGTTTTTTTCTGTTGCCTAAAGCTATGTTCAGTGTGGAGCATGTGTATTTTCCAGAAGCTCTATGAAACCTTCAGTATTTCATTTTGGTGACTCTGTAGGAAAGGTGGGACTTGAGCTGGGATGTGACAAGGCCAATCTGAGCTAAGGTTGGTAAGTGCTCATCGTCTGTGCATAGCTGTCTGTCTCTCATACCTCACACACAGAGTTGCTCATTTGTCATGTCAATATGTTCTTCTGAATAGAGCTGCTCTGCGCTCTTGGTTAGCCATGCATTATTTAATGCATGGTACTTGTTCAGTTTAGTGTACTTACAAAGTGTTCCGGAATCACATTGGTTTACCAGATCACCATGGAGAACCCTGAAGCTGGCTCAGAGAAGGTGGGGATTTGCACAGCTGCCCAGGAATTCCTCTTACTCAATGCAGAATTCATGCTGATTAAATCTGTATTTAAAAAGACTCCATGGGGCTGGAGAGATGGCTCCGTAGTTAAGAGCACTGACTGCCCTTTCAGAGGACCCAGATTTGATTCCTGGAACTCATTTGGTGACTTATGGCTGTCTGTATCTCCAGTCTCAAGGAATCTGATCTCTCCGAGAGCACCTGCATGCACATGGTGCAGAGATGTACATGAATGCGTAACACCCATACACATAAAATAAAAAAGGGAAAAAGTAGGGGAGGGGAGAGTTCAGTGTTGGAGTCTATCAGAAAAAGGAATTTCATTGGGTAAACTGATTTTATTCTTGGAGCAAGGTTACCCCAGGATTTCTCTGATTCATGAAAAATACAAAAACCCTGGCTGCTCTTCCAGAGCAGTTCACATGGCAGCTCACAACTGTCTGTGAATCCAGTTCCAGGTGACCCAAAACCCATGACAAAACACTAATGCACAAAAAAAAGAAAGAAAAATACAAATATCCAAAATATCAAGAAAACAGTAAATCAGAACGGAACCAGGACCAAGGCACAAGTCCAAAATACTCCAAATCATTGCCTTTCAGTCCAGATTATTTTTCCAAGTGATTGTTTTCAAAATGTTAATGAAAATATTCATTATATATAAACTTTACTAAAGCAAAGAAAAAATCCATTGCAATTGATTTTTCAAGGCTAGCACATAGCTTCCAGTACCAAAACCTAACATAAAAGTGGAATAAGAAGAAAACCACAAATCAGCCTCACTCATGAAACAAGAAGTAATAATTAGAATAAAACTTAAGTAAATTGAACCTAGTAATGTTTTGAAGAGTGGATTTCTATGAATAAATACAATATACTAGACAAATTTAAAATTGTTTCACCACAGGAAGTCTATGAATATAATTGTTCAAAGTGAATAAAAATGGCAATCCCTACAGATGCTGAAAGTGGTGGCTGAAATTGAATATCCATTAACAATTTCTTAGAAATTATAAATAGGAGGAAATTCCCTTAATTTGATGTAGAAAATTGAACACTAACCAAGAGACAATGCCATTTGTGCGGTGAGATGGGAAAGTCACTCTTATCAAATTCACAAGGGAGGTGGCCCTCTGTCACTGCTGATGTTCAATGTTGTTCTGGAAACTCTGACAGATAAAACTGATGATAAAGAGTGAATTTATTTATTGGAAAAGAGTATAAGAGGCATCATTACTTGTGGATTATTGAAGTGTCTACCAAGAACAAGAATACAAGTCAATATATATATATATATATAATATATATATATTAAATAAAATTGCATTTATGGTAAAATTGAATTTACAAAAGAAGTTGCAGCTATAATAGAAAATGCTGAGAAAAGTGCAACAAAATTATATCCATGGGAATAACAATTGCCTAGGGATAATTTTCCAGGATAATTTGTATCTGTCTGTGTAGACAAACTATAGAACTTAGGGGAATATTAATAAGTGGGATGGCGAACTATATCCATATTTGTTTGCTTATTAATACAAGGTTTTGATTTTCTAAAATTAGCCTGGGTCCATTCATACAGGAGCAGTTCAGTCATTATCTGGGGCAGGGAGTGAGAAGTGAGGGGAGTGACTGCAATGGGGACAGGCTGCGTCTCCAACCTGTGTAGAAACTGTTCTGAAATGAGTGGTGAGAATTACAAATCTCCATGAAGCTACTGAAAGTGTTTGGTAGCACATTTTAAAGGGGCAGATTTTTGGTATATGACTATTATTCCAATAAAGTTATTATTAAAAAAATTATCCTATGAGAAACTTTGCTTTAGTGCGTGAAGTTGGCAATTTAAAAAAGAATGACAAAAGTAATGTTGGGGCTGGAGCTGTGACTGAGTGACAGAATACTTGCCTAGCATGTATAAGGCCTCAGTTCAAACCCTGGCACCAGCAACAAAAATACAATGGTAGTTATTGTTGACCATCCTTCTTACACGTCTCCTCGGAGTTCTGTGGGCCGTTTTCCATATGTGGCGACAGGACAACCATCAGAATACTTGTGTCCTTCACTTAGCTATTATATTTGACTTCCAGGTAGCCAAATGACCCTAAGCAAATTGTGCATTGGTGTGTTTATTTTAAAAAATTGGGAATAATTGGTATGGTTTTTGCAACGTCAATTAGTTAAGCTCCTTTTTTGTATAGCTGTGTCATGGTTAGTTTTAATTGCCAATTCTATGAAACCTACAATTACCTGGGAAGAAAGTCTCAATGAGGGATATTCTAGACCAGGTTGGCCTACGGGCATTTTTGGTGGGGACTGCCCTGATTGCCTTGGTTGATATGTGAAGACCTAGCCTGAAAGTGGATGGCATCATTCTCTGGTCTTGCATCCTAGACTACATAAAAGCAGAGAAAACAAAACCAGCTTACACACATTTCTCGCTCTTTCTGCTCTTGATTGGATATGTAGTGTAATCAGCCATTTCAAGTTCCTGACTTGACTTCACTAGACTGTAAGTCAAATAAACCCCCTTTTAAGTTGCTTTTTATCAGGGTATTTTATCACAACAACAGAAATAAAACCAATACAATGTCGGTGCTAGAACGTCATGAGATTATTAAGATCATATTGTAAAAGAATATTTAATATTTAAAGCATTTAGAACATAATATTAAGTGAAAGAAAAAGTAACAGAGGAAGTTTCTGAACTTAGATTTCTATGAGCAAAAGGGAAGAGGGAGGAAAGGAGAAGGAGAAAAAGAAAGAGAAACAAACAGAAAGAGAAAGAATGAAATTAATCACTCCAATTGGATTATTACAGCTCTTGAAATATGAAACTTAATAATGAGCAAAATAAATAGTTTTTGTAATATCCTAGAGAACTGCTAACTGCAGTGTCCTTACGTGGTATTCTACTTATTGTGCCTGTTAAGGGATTTCTTTTTCCAACTTCATTTCATTCTGTTCAATTAAACAAACATTTGCTAAGTGCATTAGCAAAAGCAGAGATAAATAGGTAGGAGAGTAAGACAGGAAGAGGCATTGATCACTGAGTGCCAGGTTAGTAAAAACACAGATTAGAGGATAAAGATGGGGAGGGTAATGTGAGGATGAGGATGGAGGAGAGTGAAGGGATGAAGATGAGGAGGATAGTGAGAGGATGATGATGAGGAGGGTAAAGATGTAATTGGGAAGCAGCTGCAGCAGAATAAACAGATGTCTGGTACTGCTGTCAGGTTTCTGAGAAACAGGGAGGCTCTCATTTTGGACTGCCCACAGCCAAAAGGCAGGCTTGTGTGATGGAGTTTGCTGACGTCATGGGGATGGATACAGGAGGTAAACAAGGAAGGAACTCTAGTCACACGATGACAATCTGTGTATGGAACACACAGTCATAGCTTAATAAGTACCTTCAGAATGAGTGGATGAAATATAAATGTCAAAAATAATATAATGAGGGAATAATTATAAATAGATCGCACAGACCATTTTGAGGATAGTTTCTTGAGAAATAGTGAGATTTCAAAGAGTCTGGAATTGGGAAGGAACAGTAAAATGCATCCTCAGTCCCCAGTCTCTGGAACCGAAGAACCACAGAGAAAGGTTCTGCCACCCAAGTTTCTCGGGGCTGAGGAACAACACCGTCAGGAGCCACATACAGCAAAGATTTGGGGAGACTCCTAAAGAAGAGTGAAGGTGCAATGCTGTCCGGGGACCCAGGGAGAGACCTCATACCAGCTTGACAGGGAATAAAGATGGAGGTGGAGGGCTACCTAGAGGTGCCATGAGAGACTGGGTGAAGATGGAGATGGGCAGGGAGCTTGGGAATCCAGTCTGGAGAGAATAAGCAGCTGGAAGGTAAAGACGACAAACCAGGAGAATGGAAATCAATGAGCATTTCCTGTGATCTTCCCACTGAGAGCTGGATGGCAGGATGAGGCTTTGAGCATCTTAACCGAGACTGTAGATTGCCAGTCGTTATGTTCTCTTCCCAAGAAGTTATGCACACACTTTGGGATGATAACAACTGTAAAAATATAGCTAAGTATTGGAAATCACTCGGAAGGGGCATATTGATGTGTGCTTCATCTGTTAATTGTTGGATCCTCTCAGAAGCACCATTTAAGCAGATGCTATTCTTCACCCTGTTTTCCAGATGAGCCAAGATAGGTCGGCACAGGTCAGTTATACTTTAACTGGAAGAGGAGAAGAGTTGAGAGTACCCTAGATGGTTCGGTGTTAGACTTTGCTGTTATTTCTGTACTATTTTGCCATTCTAAATGGCACATAAAAATTCTTTTCCTAGGTCAGTTGCTCATATTTTTATAAGTCCATAACTGTGTCACAAAAGAATGGAGAATGACTTTTGGATGATCGGATCCACTGAGAACATGTTCACCCATACTGTATGTCCCTGTTAAGGATATGTGCACTCTGCCCATATCCACATGAAGAATGCCTTTAACTTTGCTTGACTCAACATTTCCCAAAGTTGAATGAGTTT
Organism: Peromyscus aztecus; assembly: GCA_902168405.1. NCBI lineage: Eukaryota > Metazoa > Chordata > Mammalia > Rodentia > Cricetidae > Peromyscus > Peromyscus aztecus. The sequence continues at coordinate 26,306 of CABHPQ010132062.1, read as the reverse complement.
GCCGACCAAGTACTTTAGCCAAAGTATCAAAAATTTCAGTAATGGGGGAACATTGGAGGTGAACACAATAGCAGTAAAAGAAGTGAGAGCTGAAGAACAACAGAAAGTAGTAAAATAGAGAACTTGTGTGGGTATGTATACTGTGGCTCACGTGTGAATTTCAGGCCAACACCATACTAGGAAACAGAGCCAAGCGTGGTGACACATGCCTTTAATCCCAATACTAACCATAGAGACCTGGAGGTCTGTACAGACAGGCAGTGACAAAGAAGTGAGGCAGCTGGGCTAAGATAGCCAATGAGAGGGCAGAACAGCAAGGCAATAAAGGCGTGGGTAAGACAGGAAGTAGCTTACATTTGGAAGCTGCAGAGTTGGTGAGGTAAGGTTGACTGGTGGCTTTCCCTATTTCCCTGATCTCTCTGAGGCTTTCACCCCTGTATTTGGCTCTGTGTTTTTTTATTTAATGAGACCGTTTAGAAATTCATCTACACCCTACTCCTCCTTTCAGATGTCTGCAAAACCAACCCAAGCACCATGTCTCATATTCACACTAAAATGTCCACAAAATTCTGATTTTCAACTGTCTCCTGTTCTTGTCACCAACTTTTGCTTATATTGAATTCTGGTGTCACTTGGAGCCCTCTTCCACTGAATGCTCTTCAAGGCATCCAGACTGGACTGCTCCGGGACACCCGTCCCCACTCTTCGCAGACACCCACACCAAACGCAACGACACAAGACGTGTGAGATTTACCTGAGAATCTGAGCCTGCAGAGGTATTTTTACATTACAGAAATCACACTGAGTCACATTGGATAGAATTGTCTCTGTTCTAAAGAATTTCTTAGGCCTCTGGGCTGGTCAGATGGTCCACTAGGTAAAGATGCTAGCCACTCAGTTGTGATGACCTGAGTTTGCAAGCCAGCCTAGAGAGATGGCCCAGCAGTTAAGAGCACTGGATGCTCTTCTAGAGTTTCACGTATGTTGAAGATGGCAGATTAATTTTTAAAATTAGGTGTGATGTAAAGGCTTGAGGATGGGGTAGAGACCAAAGAAGAGCAAGAAGAGGTGTCTAAGCAAGAAGTGGAAAGATCCTGTAGAGTCAGGAGGCATACTCAACCTGACAAAGGTGCTGTCATCCAAACTGTTCAGACTGATGGAGAATCTCTGTTCACCATGGTCAAAGGGCTTGATTCTGGAATACAGTGTCCTGAGTTTTGCTGTTGGGTGTCAGAGGCTGGCATCCACTGAAAGATCACTGTTGCTGGATAATGAGCACCACAGGCTGACTCCATGCTACTTATCAACAAACCTAGAGAGTATTTACTAACACTCCCAAGAGTGTTGTCATCTCACTTTTTGGATAAGGAAATTGGATCTTATCAAGTAAAGAATCTTGTTTTAATTAGACAAAAAGGGGGCAATGTGGAAGATTCCTTTACACTATGTGAATATATGTCACTGTGATTGAGTTAATAAAGAAGCTGCCTGGCCAATAGCTGGACAGGTAGAGGTTTGGTGGAACTTGCAGAAAAAAGAGAGCTCAAAGAAGGAAAAGAGGAGTCTGTCAGAATCAGGAAGAGATGTGGAGAGAAGGAGATGAACTTGTCATATTGAGAAAAGGTATCAACATAGATAAGAAGTATGGGTTAATTTTAAATGTAAGAGTTAGCTAGTAATAAGCCTAAGCTATTGACCAAATATTTATAATTAATACTAAGCTTCTTTGTGGTTATTTGGGAGCAGCTGCTGGGACACAGAAAAACTGTGGGCTGGAGAGATGACTCAGAGGTTAAGAGCACCGACTGGTCTTCCAGAGGTCCTGAGTTCAATTCCCAGCACCCACATGGTGGCTCACAACCGTCTGTAATGAGATTTGGCACCCTCTCCTGTATACATAATAAATAAATAAATCTAAAAAAAACCCCAACAACAACAAAAAACTAAACCTACAGTTCTGTATGTAAACACATGCAGCAAGTGGCATTTCCAGTAAATATCTCATGTCTTACTGATCATTAGGTCTAACTTTTTCCATATTACTAATCAGATATTCAGTGCAAGAGACAAAGTAAGCTACTGCAATACTTCTAGAGTATAAAGCTAAGATTTTAATTTCGTCTTCTAAGTATTCACCAATGTTTAAATTAATACAAAAGAATTGCTGAATTTTTCCAGATAACTCTTTAAAATGTCATGTTGGAGAGAATCAGGAATATTAAAACCAATGCAGGTTGCATTTTCCAATTCTACCTGTTTATTGTATTTTCTGGCATCAGATGAGAAGATACAGGGTCTGGTAGAGACTTTAATAGTCTCTATAATAGTAGAGCTCACTGCCTAATACCCTGTTCTAGTCTATGTGCTGAAAATTGATTTTGTGGTAATTCTTTCCTGTGTCTAATCAGGTCAATAAATTAAAGTTATAGGCCTGTTATTCTGGGTCATTCTCTTTCTTCTATAAGAGCTTTGGCCATTGCCCCATCCACACATCCCTCCCCTGCTTTCATTTGCCTCTTCAGAATCCAGTCGACAGATCTGCTAGCACAGCCTTTGTTCTTTCCAGAGACAATGTGCCATGGTGGAGACTTCCCTTCATTCAGTGGGAGCAGATGCTGCTCTGTCCTCCCATTGATAAAAGGTACAGTTTGAGAATCCCCCAGATCCTGGCTGAATTCTTAACTCTGAGCCACATTCCCAAGCTAGGAAACATATTAAATATTCCAGAAACAGCACTTCTTCCAATGACTTCCTAATTTCCTTGAAGGTTATGTAGGCTAGCCGTAAGATATTCAAACCATGTAATCAAACACAAAACAGTCACACTCAGAATGCACTCAGATCCTTAAGAAATAGGTTTGGGGCAACTGGTGTACAAATCCAACTACTACGATGCTCTGTTAAACCAGATAGAGAGTTCTCTCTTTCAGTCACATGACTCAGCTTTATCTCTGTCCAACTCACCGAAGGGGAAGAAGTATCCATCTTTTAAAATGTGGGCTAACCACATCTTTGGCCACTGAGATGCCATTCCTTCAATTTGGGGCCATTATCAGCACCAGTGATTAATTAATGGGTTATTTACTGACGTTCATCTTCTTTCTTCTCCCCTTCTGAACAAGACACAGGGGATGAGTGAAAAGAAGCCAGAAATGTGTGTTCTATTTGAAATCCATGATTAAAAAGCTTAAAAATTCAAACCAACATTAAAAAAAAACTGTTTTATTTTAATACTCTGCAAGGTTTCAGTGAACTCCATTATTTTCACTCACTATTTGCTTGAATAATTTAGGCAAGGAAGCTAAATTATACATAAAGTGTACAGTTAGAAGAAAAAGTTCATGCACAGCCCTAGGCTATAGCCTTCCCCTAATGATGTCTGAAGTCAGTGAAAAGAACTCGTTAGACTGAGAGTAATTTCTCAGAGCTTATTTTTTTTCTTAAAGCAATAATGTTCTTATAAAAATCTGACAAATAATGCACTAAAAGAAAAGCCACAAAAGAGGCTGTGCAGTTGAGGTTGTAGCCCTTGTAAACTTGCATTGAATTTCATGTAAAGGTTGACTTTCTTGTCACCATGACAGAGGGTTGTTGGCAGCCTCTACTGATCTGATTCAGCAAGGAAAATCCACAGCTTGATTGAGCGGAGTTTCTGTTTGGCCTCATCACGACTCTGAAGTAACAACTTAAAAGAAGATGCTCCAGGCTTAGAGAAAACTCCAAAACTGTTGTGGAAGGGGAGTCAGCACCCACTTGTACACCGTCCTCTGAGCAAGCGGTTTCTGCTCCCCGGAGCTTTGCACTTAGGGAGCTGGCTGTGTCATTAAACATTTACAGACTGACACACATGCTCAGGTTCCCTTTATGCATAACAACAGAGACTCCGAAAGAGGAGGGGGATATCAAACCAGTACCACTGCACCTTTGATTTCTGAGCTGCCTTTGTTCCTCTCTTAAAGTCACAGAACTGTACAACTAGAGGGATCTAGGTGAGCCGCTTCGCTTTACAGATGGGGAAACTGAGACCCAGAATACTGAAAGGACGCACTCAAGGCTGTGTTACTAATGTGTTTGTTCATTCATCCCTGAGATGTGTGTGTGTGTGTGTGTGTGTGTGTATGTGTGTGTGTGAGAGAGAGAGAGAGACAGAGAGAGACAGAGAGAGACAGAGAGATAGAGAGACAGAGAGACAGAGATTTCAAGTAGAGAGCTCAACCACACAGAAAAGCAAGGGTGGATGCTGCCTTGGGGAACAAAGGTGCCAGTATTGTCTGGTCACTTCCTATGCCCCAGAAAATACTTTTTCACTTTGAAAAGATTTGCACATGGCATTGTTCTGTCCAGATTTTGTGTCTAGGCTTACCTTTTCTGTAAAGCACTGGAGTAAAGGAACTGGCATTCAAGTATGGCTGACAAAGCATGGCACACAGACATTTTCATTTTCTTTTTGGGAGGAGTGGGTTCATAACTATTTCTTTATTCAATAAACCCAAGTAAATTATGAAAAGATTACATACCTCTTTAATTAGGCCCAATCATTTTGCCCTTGGGTTGATATTCGTTGTGCATGGTGCTCTGCCACAGAGGCCAGTTTTTATACTAAGTGTTGTGTGCTGAGCACTTTCTCACCTCCTATATGCCATGCCTTCCCCATTCTGCCCCCTGCCCCTGCTTTGGGGAAATACTCAGGAGTGGTAGAGCTGGGCCCTGTGATATTTCTAGTTTTTTGAGGAACCTGCATAGTGATTTCTACAGTGATTGCAGCACGTTCCACACCCACCAGCAGTATATAAAGGTTCCCTTGTGTCCACACCTATAGTCCGAGTTTTCCTGTGTCCCACCCAGTTCACAGTCACTCAGACCCAAATATACACAAGAGGCTTATATTAATTATAACTGCTTGACCATTAGCTCAGGCTTATTACTGACTAGCTTTTACACTTAAATTAACCCATAATTCTTATCTATGTTTAGGCATGTGTCTTGGTACCTTTTCTCACTTCTGCCTTGTCATCTTGCTTCCTCTGTGTCTGGCTGGTGACTCCTGATTCAGCCTTCCTCTTTCCAAAAGTCTCCTTGTCTGCTTACCCCGCCTATACTTCCTTCCTGGCTACTGGCCAATCAACATTTTATTTCTCAACCAATCAGAGCAACACATGCTCATAACATACAGAATAACATCCCACAGAACCACCCTCACCAGCCTTTGCTTTTTATTTGTTTTCTTAGTGACTGCCATTCTGACTGGAATGAGAAGGAATCTCAATGTAATTTAAAGTTGCATTTTTCTGACAGCAAGAGAGGCTGAACATTTTCTTAATCTATTTGTTGGCCCTTTCTACTTCATCTTTTGAGAGATATCCATTCATTTTCTTCATCGAATTCATGTATTTTGGTTCATGTTGTACACACATGTATGCAAATACACATTTGTGCCTGTGTATGTGGAGACCAGAGGACAACTTTGGGAATCATCCTCAAAAATACCATCTACTTTCTTTTATCTAGGGGCTCTTAGTGGCCTGGACCTCACCAATTAGGCTAGACTGGCTGGCCGGTGAGTCCCAGGGACCAACCTGTGTCTGCAGTACAAGTGTCATAAGCACCTACGACACCTAGCCTTTTACTTAGGTATTGGGGATCAATCACAGCAACACCATTTGAGCTCCCCACAGCCCATCATCAACCCACTTACTGACTGACTTGTTTTCTTATTGTGTAGTTTTCTGAGTTATTTGTATATGTTGGAGATTAGTCCTCTTTTAGATTATACAGGTGGCAAATACTTTCACTCATTGTGTGGACTGCCTGTTCTCTTGATTAACTATTTATGTCACCATGCAGAATCTCTTCCATTTCACAAGGTCACATTTGTCAGTTGTTGGCATTGTTTTTTGAGCCAGTATAGTTCTATTCAGCATGTGCTTGCCTGTGCTGGTATCTTGAAAGGACTTTCTTACTTTTACCTCTAACTCTTCCAAAGGTTTGGATCATCCCTGAAAGTCTTTGGTGCATTTGAAGTTGCTTTTGATGTGGGGTGAGAAAAAGAGGTCTACTTTGATTCTTGTACAGGTGGGATTCCAGTTTTCTCAGCACTGTTTCTTGAAGAGCCTATTGCTGTGGAATAATCCTGTACACTGTGAAAATGTGTTGCTCTCATTGTTAATAAAAAGCTGACTGGCTGGTAGCTAGATAAGAAGTATAGGTGGGACAACCTAACTAAGGATTAAGAAGAGAGAGAGGTAGAGTCTGGAGTCACCAGCAGATGCCAGAGAGAAGCTAGATGGGCATGCCATACTGAGAAAAGGTACCAAGCCACATGACAAAGCATAGATAAAAAAATATGGGTTAATTTAAATGTAAGAGTTAGCTAGTAACAAGCCTGAGCTATTGACCAAGTTTTTGTAATTAATATAAGCCTCTATGTGGTTACTTGGGACTGGCAGACAGCAAAGAAAAGTCCACCTACAAATGGCATTCCAATGTAGGGCCAGAATTTCCACATAAAACTTAAACACAAAGCTTGAAAAAGGATTCTAAACACACAAAATGGAATCAAGCCCAGCTTCTTGGCAACCACCTTTTCTGTTTGCTACTGACAAGCAGAGGCTCAGCTCCTTTAAGAGAAGGCTTCCTGGCTCAGCGCTAGAGTCAAAACTGGGCATGGCTCTTTTAAGAGGCCCTCCTGATGAACATTTAAATGGGTCTTATGAGCAGTGGTGTCACACTACTCTGTGGCAGTGTAGACCCCCAAACTCCCAAACATAGCCAGTACCGCCACCATGAAGCTCAGCTCTCAGGGAGACAGTCAGGGTGGAGCCAGCCACCAAAGCAGAAGCAGAGGTTCTAGCCATGTTGCTTAACAGTTTAAAGGCTCATACAGTCAGAAAAAGATTATTGTTGTAGGCACAGACACTTTTCTAAGCAAGAAAATTCTTAAGTATACAAACCTGGCAAGGAGTTAAGATGAAAAAGACAGGGTTTAAGCCTTGGTAGATGGGGAAGGTGATGAGGAAAAGGAAGACAGGAAAGACAGGTTTTCTTTTCATGTGAACATTTCATTTTGCTCTTCTTCCCCTTTTTCAATTGGGTTGGGTCATATTCCTCTTCTGGACAAGTCTTGGAAGTAAACTAGAACACGTATAAGTCAGTCTCTTGACTAAACCAGACGTCAAATATTCAGGAGCAGAATCTTTGGCTGTCTGTACACAGCAGCTCTTCTACCCTATGTGTCCATTACTTCTTGACATTTCCAGTTCCCACTGAGGCATCAGTGAGACCCGAGGAAGATGGCACCTGCATCTCTGTGTGGCTTGAGATGTTCAATGACAATAGAAGGCCACGAAGGCTCAGCAGAGGAGCAGCCAGACAACTGTGACAAAATTTGTTGTGATTCCTGTTTGCTTCTGTGTTTGTGTGTACGTGTGTGTGTGTGTGTGTGCAAAGACATGAGCATGCATGTGTGTTTATGTGTGTGCATGTGAACATGTACATATATGTGTGTACATGTGCATGTGTGTGTAGTTGTGTGTGCACGTGTCAGGGGACAACTTGTGGAGTTGGTTCTTTCCTTCTACCATGTGGGACCTGAAAATCTAACTCAGGTTGTCAGGCTTGGCAGCAAGTGACTTTGACTGCTGAGCAGTCTCATTGGCCTCTATGGTTATACTTCAAAAACGGTTTCCATGAGGAGCTTTTCCTAACCCAAATAGCTATTTTAAGGGAAACTTGTGAAAGATTTGAGAAACGGTGTCGTAATGGGAATGAGCAGAGGTTTGGATGTGTTTCCCTGCTGCAGCGATGCAAACATACACTTGCCATTTCTCCAAAAATCCTGTATGCTGTTTTCATCTGGCGGCAAATATTGCCGGTGAGGACTAGAGATGCAGGTGAGGAAGAGGGGCTCTGCCTGGGGTGAGCAGTGTCTGGGGGAGAGAAGGAGCTAAAATCCATAGACACAGCTTTCTAAAAATTACCCCTGAGTTGGCTCTCAGAGGTGCTGGGTGGTTCCAATGGGATCTTCTGAGGACAGACCAGGTAGTCAGAGGGGAAGGACACGTAGGACAACAGTTGTCATTTAGAGGACTTCCTCCAAAGCAGCACCTTACTTCATGTTTGTGCACCGTTGAGTCTGAACAGGTCTCAGACAGGCTGGTGCAGACTTATTCCCTTGCAGGTTCTGCGCTCATGGTTTACATGTTCCATGAAGCTTCCCTGGGTCAAGGTGGCAACTGCGTCTCCCAGAATAACGAACCACAACTCTTGCGGAGGGATAAGGTATGAATTAACGATTAAATTTACACTCTACATACCAGGCAATTGGACTCTTTCTAGGAAGGACCTAGTTCAAGGTAAATTTCTCCAAGTTTGTGTTTCCCCAGGAGAGACTTATTTCCAGATTCCCATCGAATTTAAGGAGACAGACGGGAATGCTGTATGGTCTCTTCTTGCCTCAGCTTTCAACTTGGCTTCTGGTTTTGGATATGTGTTCTCCTCTTCAGCTGTAAAAGTACAATGAGTTCATTGTGCCCCAAGTTCTTATCTGGGAGGCTCCCTCTGTTCCAGCAAAAGATCATCAGGACCCATCTCAGTTAGGACAGTATTTCTTCTGCTGCCTCTGCAGGGCTTTGGAACAGATCACAGATCTTGGGTCAATTTTGTGCCCATCCTTTGCAGGCCAGTCTCAACAGCTTCCCCCGTGCCCAGGCAGGACTTCAGGTGGATGTGGGAGTGTGGTTGTCAGAAGGTCTAACTTCTCACATTTGGTTGTCTGTTCTTTTCTTCTACACTGAGCATCTGTGACTAGTTGTTTTGTTTTGTTTTTCATATTTTGTGACAGTTTCAAATCATTACCATCCCAACTTAATCTTTCTTTGTGTTCAGAACCAAAGTCCTTAGATTCCTTGATAAGGCTGGATCACACATGGGTTTCTGCCCTTTTACCTCCCCTCAGAAGTGCTCCAGACCCATGCCCTCAGAGGTTCTTAACGTTAAATTAGTCCGCTCAAGTTACTCAGAGCAGGAGGTTGTTTTTGGAGGCTGGCTGTGAACAGGCAGACACGAGACCCTCACTGTGATGGCAATTCTTGGTTGTCAACTTGACTACATCTGGAATTAACCAAGACACAAGTGGCTGGGCACACCTGTGAGGGTTTTTTTTAATTAAATTATTTGAAGTAGGAAGACCCACTTTTAATCCAGATCTTTTGAGGTAGGAAGGTCCACCTCTAATCTGTCAACACCTTCTGCTGGCAGCCTATATAAAGGACGTGGAAGAAGGAAGCTTTTGCTCTTTGCCTGCTTGCTCTTGCTCTCACTGGCAAGTCCATTTCTTCACGGGCATCAGAGCCTACTTCCTCGGGATTCCAGCGTAGACCGAAGACCAGCTGAGACAGCCAGCCTCATGGATTAAAAAAGTACTAGATTCTTGAATCTTCTGCTGGTAGACAGTCATTGTTGGACTAGCTGAACCTCAGCCTGTAAGCCATTCTAATAAATACCATACATATATACATATATATACTATGTGTGTGTATATCCTATAGAATAAATATATATTCATTCCATAAATTATGTACCTCTAGAGAACCCTGACTCACTAAGAAATTTTTAAGGAAGTGTATAACCAGGCAAAATAAGGTGGCAGGTCGGAGCCCAGATTCCTGGGGCTGAATCCTGGATCTGACTGTAGTTATAAGATCTTAAGCCTCTCTTTTCTTTCTGAGCTACTGTCCCCAACAGTAAAATGACAATCAGTGCTCATAATAGCATTGTTTGAAGATAGTACAGATATTAATGCATATGCAGCATTTCACACAATGCCTAGCACACAGTTATATGAATATTAGTTACTGTTGTTATTATTATTAATAGGCAATGAACTCTTCCATACATGTTGGGTCTCCATAGACAATCAGACACAGATGATCAAACAAGGAATGGGAAGTAGTGGTGGCAGAGCAGCTACTTAGAAGTCAGTGTTCCACAGTTGACAGAACCTGGATTTAAAGATGCATTGGGTTATTAGAGAAGGGACATCTGAAGTTATGAAATGGGGAACCAAAGATCTGGGCCAATTAACCAACACACTGAGAGAAAAAGTAATCATGCAGACTCAAGTGAAGGGCAGGTAGCTGTCCCATGTGAATAATGAATTCATGAGGTTTTACAGAAACCAACCATTTGAAAGCAGAGAACGTGGCACACAGGAGTTTGTGTATGCACACACCTTCACCCAGAACCTCCTTTTGAAAACCCACCATATCATTCACTCCACTCAAAACTACTACTTAAAGGTGAATTCAGTGCATCCCAATAAATTCTGAGAATCAGAAGAAACCATCAAAAGCTAGCAGATATTTCTTTGGGCAGATGTGTAGATCACTCTGAGATGCAGGAAGAACCCAATTATAAGATATTTGTTTCATTCCTCTGAAAGCTGTTGGAGTTGGCTGAGGACACAAAAGATGAGCCATGACTAATTATATATCACAGTTCTGTAAGATCATCTCAGAACAATGCTAAGGATACATTTCAAGGGCAAAAGGTATCAGAGCAAGAAGTTAGGAAAATGGGGCTGCAGCTCACCCAGACCAGAAGAAGGCAGCAGAAGTAGAATGAATAAAACTATGAATATGAAGAATATTTAAAATCTGGTGAGTTGTCATGGGCAGAAGGAAACAGTCTAGGTAAGAGTTCTGACTTGAATGCTTGGCCTTATGGGCCAGGAAAGTTTTGGAGTAGATTGAAGAGGCTCACCATCGCCTATGCTCAGCTTGATTTGCTTTTGGAAATCTAATGAGATGCCTTAGTTCATCCAACTACACAGTCTCTGAACAAAGGTGCAAATCTGAATGGGAGGCTTAGGAATCTACAGGGTAGGTGTGGTAGTTGAGGCTAGAGGTCTGACTGATGCCTTCTATAGTGGATGCACATGGTGAGGAAAGAGAACACGCTCATAACTGGGGAGTGCTATCATGAAAGGGGCAAGCAGAGGAGCCTCACCAAGAGTTCAAGAGTGGACAAGACCCAGGAAGGAATGCGGGAGCGAGGCTCCAACAGATGAGGGAACATCAGCATCAAGAGACTGATCAGTAATGTCAAGTGCAAACAAGTCAACATGAAATCATCCACTGGAGGTAGCAGAGGAGGATCCTGGAGATTGAAACCAAAAGAATTAGGGCAACAACCAAAGATGCTGATAGAAAAGTGGGCATGAGAAATGAAGGAAGGAAGGAAGGAAGGAAGGAAGGAAGGAAGGAAGGAAGGAAGGAAGGAAGGAAGGAAGCCCAGCTGTAAAAGAAAGGTCACGAGAGTGGGAAGTAAAAGAAAGTCCTTGTCTGTGTCTTTGTTTAAAATAAAACAGGTGTGCATGCTAACGAGCTGGGTTGGAAAAGCAAGGCTTGATGGAACAAGGTGCCTGCCGAGGAGCAAGAGAACACAGGGTCCCAGACACAGGCAGCCCGTACTCACCTTGTACAGAACAAGGAAGTAAAAAAGTGAGAATCAGCGAAGTACTTGTTGCTCAAATTTGAGGTCTGAGCTGATCTCCAAGAACCTACATGAAGAGCTGGGCTAAACCAGTGAGTTAGCGTCAGGCTCAGTGAGAGACCCTGTTTCGAGACCCTGTTTCAAAAAAAAATAATTTGGAAAGCAGTTGAGAAAGATACAATCACCTTCTGGCCTTCACACACATGTGCACACACTCACATGCATGCATACACACATATACATGTGCATACACACATAGTGAGAATCAGAAGAGCATCAACACACAAGACAAGTCTTGGCCACATTGTCCAGGATTTCAACATTTACAAAATCAAGTGCTCTAAACCTCAAGCTTTGGAGTTAGATGTCAACATTTACAATTTCAGAAACAAAACAGCTAAGTTTTGCCAAAGCCCAGAAGAAAGCAGATCTTCTATTTAAGTCATGGCTCTCTACTGTGGGATGTTCTGTATGGCAAATGTGTTGCTAATAAAACACTGATTGGCCAGTGGCTAGGCAGGAAGTATAGGCGGGACTAACAGAGAGAATTAAAAGAACAGGAAGGCGGAGGGAGTCACTGCCAGCCACCGCCAGGACAAGCACCATGTAAAGATGCCGGTAAGCCATGAGCCATGTGGCAAGGTATAGATTTATAGAAATGGATTAATTTAAGATATAAGGACAGTTAGCAAAAAGCCTGCCATGGCCATACAGTTTGAAAGCAATATAAGTTTCTGTGTTTACTTGGTTGGGTCTGAGCGGCTGTGGGACTGGCAGGTGAAAGAGATTTATCCTGACTGTGGGCCAGGCAGGAAAACTCTAGCTACAGCTCTCCTTTTCCTGGATTCTCTAAAGAAACCCAGCCCCATAACCAGAGCCAAACAAGTTCCAGCCTGGCACGTACATTTGCCGGTCATTGATCTATTATGGTCCCAGTATTCCAGCTGGGACTCAAGATGGCTGATAAAGATTCATCACACTGTTCTCCACAGCCCATTGAAAGACACTAACAATCTGCTGCGATGGTAACAGTTTGACCCTTTACATTGGCATCATGGTGCCACATGGGTATGATACTGCCATCATATAGCTTAGTATCAACGTGATAGGGAAGCAAAATTACATGGGCACTTTTCATGTTGTTATATTGAACTCTAGTGCATACACAGCACTAAAACTACCCACATTCCACAAGATGTGCAGCTCTGAATATAAAGACACTTTGAGGTTGTGTTAAAATAAGCATGCTGCTCACTGCTTTTCCAGAGCCTCACAGCACAAGAGAAGGGACAGGGAGGACTGAAGTCTGTGAGCACTGGGCAGTGCAGGTTGAGGACAGGCCCCATCAGGGACTCCCATACCCAGCTTTGCATTGTCCTCTGGCAGTGCTCTTGGGTTTGTTGCATTAGAATAAGAACTGGCAAATGCTTTCTTCTTAAGGGTCAGCTGCAAAATATGTCTGACTTTGAGGACCATTTTGTCCATGTCACTCACTCAATGCTGCTGCCAGAGCATCACAAAAGCAGCCATAAATGGTATGTAAATAAATGACTATGTCTGTATTGCAATAAACCTTTATTAGCGAACACTACAATTTGAATGTCATGTCACTGTAGCCAAATAAAATGATGTTATTTTGATTTTCTTTTCAATCATTTACAAAATGTACAAGCCACTCTCTTTCTGTGATCCACATAAAAACAAGATGAAGGTCCTCTTTAACGTGGTGATCTCAGCTCGGTGAGCCCAAATTAGAAGATTATGAGCCTACAGGAGCACAGTTCAGAACTCCCTGGCAAGTACTAGTGGCTCCAAGATTTTTGTGTAACTTACCTAGGTAGGCTAACAGGTCCCAACCTAACTTTGAAAAAGAGCATTTTTTCATATTTTCATTTTCTGACCTTCTGCCCATAGAGTGAACTCTTCAGCAACACATGCTCTGATTTCTAGCCAAAGCCTAAAAGGAGGCATGCCCAGGTCTTGTTTGCCCTCAGCCCTCAATAAAAGGGGAATTAATTGCTTGGCTCAGACTAACTCTTTGGGTGTCTTTCCCTTTATATTTAGTAGCAAATTATTTCCCAAGTGAAGCCCAAACTTACACTAATAAATGCAGTAGATTCCTCTACTAGATACCACACAGCCATCAGTGCTGGGTTGGTAGGAGAAAGCATGCTATTACTGTGTATAACCTTTCCCCAAACAGCAAGTTTGACTTGATTTGGATTTGTTGTGGGTTGTTTTGGCTGGTACTGGGTTTTTCATATTTCTGAGTCCATTTGTTTTCCTATCTCTTAGATTAAAATGTGTTTACCCCTATGGTTGAGCACCTATCCCCTGAGCAAAGATTGCTTCTGAATTTTGGTGAATTGGTGAGTGCTTCTCTCTATTTATTTGTTTGGCTTTCCTATAGCATTCTTTCAGAGACACTGCCTGAATAACACTGATTGTCTTGCTGGGTTGCTTGGACTGTAAAACATAGAGAGTTAGGGAGGGTGAAGGTAACTTATCACACAGAGGTTATTGGTTATTTCTATTTTTGACACAAATGTAGCCTAGAATTGGTCAGTTTCAGACTATTCTTGACAACACCAGTATGACCAGGATTTTCATATAGCATGGGTTTATTTTAGTTGAAAAAAGAAGGAAATTCAGATGTGGTACTAAAGTTTAGGCTCGCCCATGAGTCTTGCCAAATTCTCCACTTACAGACCCTGTAGGGACAGGGTGGTCCTCTACCAAATACTCCACAGGCAAAAATTTTAGACAACACAAGAAATAGGTTACTGATACTCCCTCACCATCTAAAGCATTGTTTGTAACCAAAATATTACTCAAATCAAAAGCTCACTTTTGACACCAAACATGGTCAATACTTGGTTTTCCCCTTGGAAACCTGTGGCGGTTATTGTACAGAAAGAGCAATCTTGTACCAGAGCCTGGCGCTGCCCATTCGTCTTTCTCAGTCACGAAAGAACAACCAACCGCTAGCAACTGCTTAGACTAGGCTCATGAAGGGAGCCTTCTTTCCGGCCATTCCTGATCTGTATTTTTCTTTCATCTTGTCATTTCTCAGTCACTGGAGCAGCTTCAGAAGCAGACAGTGTTTCCTCATGCAATGCTGCACTAGGTATGAAAGATGGAGTCCCATAATCCCTCCACTGGGGCACAAAACTTCTATGAACAGAAGGCTTCTGCAGTCAGGTCTTCTCCACCTTCTCTTGGGAGGAACACAAATGGCTCCAGAGTTTAGCACTAAATTGACCCTGAGACATTTATTTCTAGGTTGATCCCTACAGGAACAGTAGTGAGTGTTCCTAAGGTATACTACATTCAACACACCTTAGTGGCAATGGAGCTGTGTGGGAAGCAACCTAACTGCACAATAGAGAAATAGTAACTATCAACTTGATCATTCCATATAAGGAAACACCCTATGCCATTAAAATAAGACAAGGCAATATGCCCTGACCTCAAGAGGAGTGTATATTATAATACATATGTACATATGGGGAACTTGGGAAATGACTCTGTTGGTAAAATGTCTGCCATGGAAGCATGAACACCCGAGTATAGATTTCCAGAACCTATGTACAAAGCTGTATGGTAGCATGCACCTGTAACCTCAGCACTAAGGGCACAGAGCTGGGGCATCCCTGAAGTTCATTGGCCAGCTAGACTAGCTAAATTAATGAGCTTTGTGTTCAATTAGAGATACTTCTTCAAACAATAAAGGTATAGTATGAGCCACAACTATGACCAGAAAGGCATGATAACCGTAAGGGCGCAATAATGCATACATATCTTGGTGGTAACCAACAGCTCTCTAATTGGATTTAAGCCCCACTCAACAAGAGGGAAATCATGTCTGGTAAAGGAAATCCAGCTAACCATACAGGGCTAGTGATGTCATGGATCTTGGGGGAGAAGCTCCAGCCACCACTTTACTAATCCAGCATGATTCCTATGTACATTTTAAATATTTGTTCTTATCCCCATCCTCATCCCCCATCAAGGAAACTTCTCTTTGCAACAGTCGGAGACTGTTACAGAAAACCACAGCCAATCAACATGCAGAGCTGTGGAGCCCAGTCTCAATATATACACCTACAGAAAAATCTGGTACCTAAGGCTCAGGTAGCATTGCACGGACAGAAAGATTGTAGGAGTCAGAGGATCAGGAAGTTGGCTATGAGACTGCTAGTAGAGTCAGAGACAGGAAGTAGGTGTCTCCTGCTAATGACAGAGGGCGCACTCATCAAGTCTCAACAACACGACTGCTCGAACATGAGCTGAACAAGGGTAACACCAATAGACAAGCCAAATGGACAGGGTAAAGATCATGATGCCTCGACCCCACGCAAAGAACTACAAGCTATTAAGGAGTACCGAAGATGGAAGAAATAGGCTTCTCCAGGGAAGAGCACACCAACTGGTTATCCAACACCAAGTGGGCAGCCCTGAAACATACATACAAGGAAAATTACACAGGTAGAGCATGCTGTATTTAGGAATATATATGTGTATATACATATATGAATAAATACAAAAATAAATAAGAACAAAAATAAAAAAGAGGACATGAGTTTGAAAGGGAGCAAGGAGGCGTTATATGGCAGGGTTTGGTGGGAGGAAAGGGGAAGAAGAAGTGTAACTATAGTATAATCTCAAAAAGAAAAGAAAAGATAGGGGAAAGCATAGAGTGACATATGTGTGCATACACATTCCCTAAGAAGTGCGTATACCACACACAAGCACATACACTATGTGTATGTATATATATACATATATATGTATATATATATGTATACACACACATACATATTTGTATGTATGCTGAGTACGTTGATGTAGCTCATTAAAGGAAAAGTATTGGAAAGAAGACACAGGAAGTATAACACACAGTTATTCTTAGGGACAAAAGTGTAGGACCATTATCTTGTTTGGCAAATACTTGACATTTTCTGCAATAAAATTTTTCTTTTTAATTATTATTTTAATTGTACATATTTAATTGTACATATAGTCTGATAGTTTGATATATATTCACAATGAGTATTTCTCACAAATATATAGTATCTCTGATTTCCTATCAATTACTTGGCATTTAGAACTTTTCAGTTCCTCTCTTCCAGGTATTTATGCCATACATGCTCAGTTATTGTGAGCTACAGTGCTGTAGATGAGTGCTCATCTCTACTGTGTCTGTTACCCATAACCCAACCTCCTGCCCCCATCCCTACCATGGAAAAATTTTTTCTTGATTTTTTAATGTGATGTTGTACAATGAAGTAGAATGTTGTACAATGCATCATCCCTTGGGACTCAGAAACAAGAGCTCATTTGAGATGCAGCCATTAAAATTAATGTCTCAAAGAAACATAAGAATTATTAAAACATCCAGCAAAGAACATCCATCTACTTTTTCCATCTCAAAGCAACCACAACAAGATTATTACCAGTTGTCTCATTCAGGCTTTGAGAAGGAAAAACAGAAACACAAGCAAACCCAGATATTGGCAATACTTCAACATACTGCTTTTTAAGCTAATATGTAGAATTTTAAACTGGCATTTCTTGTAGTTGAATATCATGTGACATGTCAGGCTTTAAAGCAAGTTCAAGTCCATTTGAATACATTTCACAGTCGCACTACCTAAATTTCCTTATCCAAACCACCACATCCAGCCCTGTTCCCTTCTAGAAATGAGGCTGTTGGGACCAGGCATACACCTGTGGGACAGGAGCCATAGAGCATGGGACACTAACCATGGTAGCAGCGTGACTTCAAAGGCAGACTTGGCCTGTGTTCTTTGTCTAATAAAGCTCTGACTTGGAGATAAGGACTAACATGAGTAACAGACGATGGATTTCCCCGTCTCACTGTCCTTGAACATTCGATTCAAAAGAAGAGTAGATCGCTTCTGAAAGAGGAAAGCGAGCCCCACAGGTTCTGGCTGTCCCAGAGGACTCTACCACCCTCCAGTGCCCCAGGATACTGAATCGATCCAGTTCATTTTGGAGGAAGAATATGTCTCTTTCCATGTATTTAATGTGCATGAAAGTAGACTTGCTTGCATATGTTTCTCCTGCCTACCCTGGAGAGATGAGCATCCAGGCTGTTTTTGCTAGAGCTAACAGGGTAGAGGCTGATTCTTATCAATGGCAGCCGATCCTAAAGAGGGAGTGTTGCCTAGTTGTAAAAACTGAATTGCCCCTTTAAAAACAAAGAACAGAAATGCATATCGTGATCACAGGATCTTGTGGCTGACCACTGGAAAATCTCAGGTGTCTTAATTACTTTACTAATCACTCTGACAAAATGCCTGGTGAAGCAAGCTGGGTGGGGGGCGGGGGGAGCTTAAACCTGGCTCACAGTTTAAAGGTGTATCCATCATGGTGGGGGATGTGGTCAGGGTGGCTGGGACGCCTGTGGTGGAAGAAGCTTATGATACAGTCTTCCACATCTTAGTGGATCAGGAAGCTGGAAGCCAGATGGGGAAGTGGGGCAGCCAGCTTATAATCTGCAAGGCTTGTCTCTGCAGCCCTATGTCTGATAGCTAGGCCCCATGAACAAAAGATTCTACAACTTTGCAAAAAACAAAACAAAACAAAACAAAAACAAACAAAAAAAAAACCCACAAAAAAAAAACGGTACCAGCAACCGAGGACAAAGTGTTGAAACGCTTGAGCCTGTGGGGAGTCATTCCATATGCAAACTACAACATTAGTCATTTACATCTTTGCTAATTATTAATAGTGAGCCTTTCTTTCAGAGGTCAAATTAGAGACTAAGTTACATGGTCACCCTAAAGTTATAGCTTTTGTGCTTCATTGTAATTCCCATCTCGTAACTGAATCACAATTGCCCAGTTTATATTGAAAACCTAGGATCTCCAGCTATTTCCAAGGGCACTTTGGTCGCAAGGGCACACTGTCATCTCAGGAGTGACACCCTTTCAGAAGGAAGAGTGAGCAGAGCTTAGGCGAGGCATGTTTGATTGTGTTTGGGTCAGGGAACAGAAGGGTGTGCTACACGGAGCAGGACAGCTCTTACCCAGAAGAGGGAAGAGAAAAGCAAAGGCTGGGAGGTGAAGATGCACACTGTCACCTTTGGGAGGTGACGAGATAGACTGAAGGGGGGAACCAAGCTGGCTGGGTGAGTCCTAAGGAAGCAGAAGAGATGCGGGCCCAGGGTCTCCAGGTCCCTTCTGCACTTTGCTGGAGAGTTTCAACTCTAACAAGGCATTAGCACTCATATTGACTGGTCGTTATAAATCCTAGAATTATTTTAACCATTCTGGGGCTTGAACTCAGGACATTGTACATGCCAGACAAACGTTCTTCCACAGAGCTACATCTCCAGCCTCCCAGAAAAAATGTCAATTCATTTATTCTAACCAAATGCAAAAAAATTATATGACTAGTACAATATAAATATGAATTTCATGCTATGTGGATCAAGTGATAGGTTCTGGGGTTTATCTTTAAATGTTCCAGCAAAAAGGTAGGCAGTGCAGATCTCTCTCTCTCTCTCCCTCTCTCTCTCCCTCTCTCTCAGATTTATTATATATAGTGTTCTGTCTGCATGTATTCCTGCGTGTCAGAATAGAGCACCAGATATCATTATAGATGGTTATGAGCCACCATGTGGTTGCTGGGAATTGAACTCAGGACCTCTGGAAGAACAGCCAGTGCTCTTAACCACTGAGCCATCTCTCCAGCCCCCTTTGTTTATTTATTTTTTTTAAAGTTGGATGAATATTAAAAAATGTTGATAGTTATTGAAATTGGAGCACTGGCTTAAGAGAACTGGTTTCTTATATTTTTCTACCTTTGATTTAGAAATTTCATGAATGTTAAAAAATGTATTCCCCGTGTCTCCCTTGGACCTACTAAATCAGAACTGCTGTGTAGCCAGATGTGATCGCAGAAAAAAAATTCCTTCTAGTATAATGGATATGTTGGGTTGAATTAGGGTGAGAGACAGATGGGTGGTGGTGGTGCAGATACAGAGAGAGGCTGGACCCAGGCAGTGAGATGCATACTGGACAGAGAAGGAAAGTGAGAAAATGCTGGAATTTAATAAATGAGATTTTGTGTTTAATTAGTTGGAGAAGAAGTTCAAGGTCGCATCTTACTGAATGAATGAACAGTGCTGTTACTAACACGGGAAATACCAAAGGGGCAGACAGAAATAACAAAACACAGAGAACTCTCAATTTCTGTTTTTTTAAGTACTGGAACCCATCTGTTAATATCATTTCAGTATTTTCAGCCAGGTTTAATTGTACCTAAAATCACTTGAAACCCCATAATAAATACCCATAGTAAATACTGTTTCTGTGCTTCATCTTGGGGAATACACCTCTTTAAAACACTAATGTTCAGAACTGGAACTTACTAGCACACTGCTGCAAAGGTGCGGGAACCGTCTTCATGCGGCGTTTTCAGCCTTTTGGGTTGGTTCTCATCCACAGTTTACATAGGCAGGTGCCCCTCCGAGGGTCCTCAGCGCTTTCTGCATTTTCTGCCTTTCCCCCACAATCCCAAATGGGAGACTAAGAACAGGTCAAGGCTTTGGCTGAGCAAGCCGCAATGTCATCCTGCCCCGGAATCCCGTCTTTTGTGATCCACGGTCAGAGACACAGACACTCATGATCAGCCACTTCTATGCACACAGCAGTCTGTCTTTTCCTAATCATTCCCCCGCCCCCAAGGTGTAAGAGTCTGATGCCAAGACATGACAGCTTTTAGGAAATCCAGTTAAACCCCAAGCTTTCAAACAACTAGGTTTAGATTTGCCCAAGGGACCCAAGGAAGTGGCCTCTGAGTTCCTTGTCATCTGGACCCTCCCTGGAGACTGAGTCTTTCCTGTGATTTCTGTGGACTCCTTGAAGAAAGCCATGTTTTCCCCAAGTCTTTTCATCTCTGTCTGAACCTGCCTTCATCTTCTTAATGGCTAATTAAAAAATTACAACATGAGGATTAAATAGTAAACTCCTCCCCTGCTGCTCTCTGCCTAATTTCTGAGGCCTCAAGCTAAAGGACTTAAAAAGAATTAGAAAGAGCCACATTCACTTGGCAAACTGCATTTGTGTGTGTGTGTGTGTGTGTGTGTGTGTGTGTGTGTGTAGAGATGGTCTAGTGGGCAACCCTTCCATGCAAGATTTGCTTGCTCATTATTTGCTTCTTGTTCAGGGGAGCAGATGTTGCCCAACATTATGACTTTCACTTGTGCATACTGAAAGAATTTTGGTGTGTGTGTGTGTGTGTGTGTGTGTGCTTTGTTGCCTGGCAATTCCATTTAACTCTGAAGCAGGGAGTTGTTTTAAAGCTCACACTTACATCTTTTCTATGAAGGTTAGAGTCTGAGCTCATTTGGAACTCGCCAGCATTCACAGCATGGCATGCATGCAGAGGCTGTGGCAGGATCCCATTTGCAAAGAGGTGTTGGGAGGCAGGGTCTAAAGAGTAACCAACAGTGCTTCAGGTGGATCTGTTTACACAGTATCTTCACACTGCTACACACTTACTAGAGAAAGGGCCTGGAATCCACATCAGTCAGCTTGCTCTCTGTTCTAGACTGTTCTTCATCAATTGTTGTTTCTTGTGATTATACAGTTTGACTTTATCATCCCTTTGATAACCATTTCTGCATGAAAATTGACTTTATATTTCATTTTTCCCGTCTGTTATCTTAGCTGCACGCACACGCAAACACCCTTTATGCAGCGCTGGTAATATAACTGATCGGGCGAAGCTGTGCCGTAAGAAATCAAAACCATAATAATGGCTTTGGGTTTTGCATTTTAAATACAGCGTTCATTGTTGTGCTGAGGTTTCCCATCCCTTCCCAGACATTATGGAGATTACCTTTGGTAATGCTTATTTCATTGTACTTTGATATAAAATAATGTGTGTCATAAATCAACGGAGGGACTGCCATTAAACAGGAAAGAGCCTACTTATGATATGAACAATTTGCTTTTCTAATTTGAGGAAGATTGAGGCATTTTAATTATGGAAGATCTTTGTAAATGAGACTGGAATTTGGTATCAAATTATATTCCTCATGGAATTGTAGGTTAGAAATAATCAAATCTGTATTCATTAATTTTACATTATTTTTTCCACACTCCAAACAAAAAAAAAAAACATTTACAGAAGCAATTGCTGAATAAAGACCGGTGCTCTTGTTAAGCTTACAAAAGTTACGTTTCTTCATTGAAGAAAAAAGGGATGATGGGGAATGAGTTATTACTGTGGGGTATTTTGGCAACTGTGAACTTCAAATTTTTATAAATTTGAAATTGAGGAAGTTATGCTTAAAGGTTGAAAGGTTGAAACTGTCTAAGAACAGGCCCAAGAGCGAAGACCAGGGCAAGACTGCACTCTCACATGGGTAGTGTATTTCCCAGGTTAAGACGGCTTCCATTTGGAAGAGAATGGAATTTTGCCCAGAGTAGTACTCTTCTGAACATTATGGGAGTCCTCGTCTTAAAGGTGAGCAGAGTTCTGAACACGGACATTGCGAATGATTTAAAATTATGAGCACTCTTCAAATTGTTTAAAACATTGATTTTTTTATAAAATGGATTTCCCTGTTTTATGCGCCCAGTGATTCTGTAATTACAGGCACCAGACCGGCTTCATGCTGCAGCTGGGGTTATCTTCACAGCATCCCCTTCCCTTTTCTTTCCTTCCACACTTTCCCCCATTAATAACTTTCCTGGTTTTCCTCGCTGCTGGAACAGACATATCATTCTTTGTTCTTGCTCATAAATCACTCTGTGACTGAGGAACCAGGAAGTCATTACGGGTGAAGGGTAGGTCAGGTCGAAAATTCAAATTGATCTAACCTGTTCTAGGAAAGAGAAGCACCCTACCCCAAGCAAATCACCAGCCTGAACAGTTCCAGGAGTTTTTAATAAGCCCCTGGAAGAGGCAGTGGCAGCTTCCAAGCAAGGGCTGCAAAGACTCCTGGGAACTCTGAAGTTGTCCAGGTGAATATTTTATTATGGGTCTATGTATGGTGTACTCCATCCCCAGCACACTGGTCACTCTTTGCTCCCATATTCTCCATACTCTCTTCCCTTTTCTCACTGAAAATAAAGTTCTAGAACATAGTATAGAAATGAGCCAAATTTCTATTTGAAAGGACTCTTATAATTGAGAAATGTATATATTTCTCCCTATGTGTTAGATATTGGTCTTGCAAAAAACACATACATGCACATGCACACGTGCGTGCACACACATACATAAAGAGACAGAGAGAAAGTGACACAGAAAGAATTTTGTGCAAACTACCAAACCATGTGATAAGATAGTCAATTAAAAGACTCTAGTTGGGTTAATAAATTCTATCTTTCCAGTGCTAAAAATACCCACCCCTCACCCGCAACACTCTTCCATCCTCCTTGTTGCTCAAGTTAGTAAAGATCTGAAGTAGTGTTCAATGTGTTTTGTAAAACTCTTTGTCAAGGTGAACTGAGTGTAGTGTTAAGCCTTTGTCAGTCTGAACTCACACCTGCCACACACAAGGGTTTCAGCATTTCATGCACATCATAACTCGACTCTAAATCTATAGAAACAGGAAAAACCGTAGAGCAAAGCTATCCAGATGTTGCTGAGTCTGTGTGATTGTAAATTTTAAAAGCACAAGCTTTCCATCCAGATTTACTGTAGCAGGAACTGTATGAAAATTCCAAGACCCCCTGGTTTACTGAAGTGTCTGGCCATTTCTGCAGGAACCAGAACAGATGTACCGAGGTCAGCAATAAAGCCGTGACAATAAGAAACATTTCCACATCAGCTCACTCAACTGACAATCAATAATAAGGACCAACATTGGCCACTGGAGGAGGGGCCTTTCCATACTTTTTAAACTCAATGTCGTTATGCAAATTCATCCTTAGTGGTAGGTTGGGTCATGATTCCAGGAGGATCATGACCTGCTTTCTTCTGATCACACGGGATAGTTCATTTTATGATATATTTTTAATAAGAATAATATAAGAACATTGTATAGACCTTTGCATTTACCTTTACAGAAGTTTGTCATTTTATTATAATGTGTAATATCTAAGAAACCTAGTCCAGTGCTTGAGACCCATCAAAGTTTAAAATTTGAAGCTTATTTTTAGAGTCAATGTTGGAAATAGACGACTGTGCACCTGATGTTGGAGTCATAGTCTGGGGATGCCTTTGGGTGACCATTAACTTCACAACTCCCATCTCTGGACAAAGAAGATGCTGAGGTCCTGTGCCCTGCCCTAAGTTTCCTCACATTGTATGAAGCAGTGGTTTTCTAGGCTGTGCCTTGGACTGAGAGACTCCATTCTATAGGCAGCATCTGACTCTATTTTGTATGCATGAGTTTACATGTTCATGTGTGTGTGCATGTGTGTATGAACATTTGTGTGTAGGTGTAGGTGTGTAGACATGTATGTGGAGGACAGATGTCAACTTTGGGTATCTTCCTCAGTTACTCTACCCTTGTATTTTGACTTTTGAGACAAGACCTCTCACTGAACCTGCTCACCTGATTCAGCCTGACTAGATGGCCAGCAAGTCCAGATATGCTCCTGTCTCCCCTCCCTAGCACTGGGATATGGGTGCACACTGTCAAGCTCTACTTTTCACATAGATGCTGAGGCTCAAACTCGGGTCCTCATGTTTGCTGGGTAAAAACCTCATTAGCTGAACCGTCACACCTCCCACCCCCAGGAACTCCATTCTAATATGAATGCAGAAGCAGGATGATTCTGCCTCCTGGTGAACACATTAACACCACCATTTGTCCGGCACCACCCACAGAACACAGCCTGGTAACTTATTCCTAAAATCATAAAAAATTCCACCCTATAAAATTAACAAAGTAAATCAGGACTGCAAACGCACATGGCCACACTGAAATAGGAAAACCAGGCCTGAGAACTTACACAATACACCACACTGAGGAAAGAGGGAAGCATCCTCATTTGGACCACATCAAGAGGAGGACCCCTGCTGACTCGTCATCTGGCCACCTGATATGTTTGTCAAGAGAACTCCTGCCTGTTGAGGGGCTCAGTCCCCAGCATTGACGCAGCCTCCCCCAAGTGTCCATCCGTTAGCCCACCTGCTCACCTGTCTGGATCTGGTCCTGCCCCTGGCCCTCACAGCTTCCTCTTCTCCATCTCTCTTCTGCACCTCAACTCAACTGC
This sequence comes from Peromyscus aztecus, assembly GCA_902168405.1. Classification (NCBI taxonomy): domain Eukaryota; kingdom Metazoa; phylum Chordata; class Mammalia; order Rodentia; family Cricetidae; genus Peromyscus; species Peromyscus aztecus. The sequence continues at coordinate 1,608 of CABHPQ010132062.1, read as the reverse complement.
AAGACACGAGTCAGGTTTGAGATGGCAATATCCAGGAGATCTCCGGCAGAGTTACCTGACCTTCCCCCCGCAGAGACTCTTCCTGTATTTCCACCTTGTCCCGTTCAGCTTGGTCCTAGGACCCTGATTAGGAATGAAGAAAGGACAGTGACACTAAGGAAACGACAAACACACAGACCAGGAGAGCTGGGGTCAGGTGGGCCGTACGCACCCTGGTGGAGTGGCACCAACTGTCCAAATAACCCAAAAGTTCAGTGTGCTTATTATGTGCAGCACGGGGCGGAGTTAGCTGGTCTAGGCAGGAGTGTCTGTAGGTGAGCAGTCTCAGGCTGTAAAGGTGCAGGAGCAGAAAGCTGCAGTCACAAGTTTTTAGACGCACTGGTCAATCGTTTGCGGGCACTGTTACGTGGGTTAGGGAAGAAGGCTTCACCAGTTTCCCATGTGTCCAAGGCCTTGGTCCTTGACATGTTCCACTCACGCTGAGCTGTTCACGTTCACTTAGAACTTCACTCATTCAAGACCTCACTTGTGGCTAGAGTTTTCCTGCCTGGCCCACAGTCAGGATAAATCTCTTTCACCTGCCAGTCCCACAGCCACTCAGACCCAACCAAGTAAACACAGAGACTTATATTGCTTACAAACTGTATGGCCGTGGCAGGCTTCTTGCTAACTGTCCTTATATCTTAAATTAATCCGTTTCTTAAATCTATACCTTGCCACATGGCTCGTGGCTTACCGGCATCTTTACATGCTGCTTGTCCTGGCGGTGGCTGGCAGTCAGTGACTCCCTCTGCCTTCCTATTCTTTTAATTCTCTCTGTTAGCCCCGCCTATACTTCCTGCCTAGCCACAGGCCAATCAGTGTTTTATTAGCAACACATTTGCCATACAGAACATCCCACAGCACTCACTCTCTCCCTATAATCGTTACCAGATTCCAACTTCCTTCTCTCAGTTCTGTTTCTTTGAAACTTCTTGAACTTTATTTCAGTTCCCTTCAACCTTTTGTAACCATTCTGTAAGATGCATACATAGATAGATGTATTTACTACTGTGTGATGTGTAATGTAAGGTGTGACAGTTAACATTAATAGTTAAGATTGTAATTTAAAAAAAAAAGGCTGTGATGCCTTGGCCAGCTATCAAGAACATCAGGACTGCCTGACAGATAGTGCCAATGAAACTGATGTGCCTTGTGAATTTGTGATTCAATAAATTCTGCCATTGTGGAAAGGCTCAAGTATTTCTGTTCCTGATGTATCATACAATAGGCCACCATTTTGGTGCATGAACCTCCCATCTTCTCATCCCTAGTCACACTGCAACCCACCCACTCCTCTATCGGATACCATGCCTGGATGTGATTACAGGGGTGGATCCCCACGGAGCAATGGTAACCCATTTGTATCACTTTGTGAAACAATGCAACTAGAGGTTTAGTCTTACCATTTTCTTATTATAGTGTGTGTGTGTGTGTGTGTGTGTGTGTGTGTGTGTGTGTGTGTGTGTTCCATCTGCATAGAGTGTACAGCATGTGTGTGGAGGTCAAAGGACAATTTTGTAGAGGCACCTCTCTTTCCAGCTTTATCCAGGTTCCAGGGATTGAACT